>PVJH01029698.1:0-25724 GCA_004026705.1 Nesogale talazaci | reverse complement strand
GGGGTGAGGGGAGGGTGGTGGTGGTGATGTGTCTGTTTATCATAGAGAACGGGTTCCCCTCCCTTCTCTCCTCCCCCATGTTCTCCCTCTCTTCCTGGTATCACTACTCCCACTTCTGTACCTGAGGGGTTTATCTGACCTGGATTTCGTGTGTAGCCATCTACTTATCCTTACCAGTGCACATGCTCCAGTCTAGCCAGAACTGAAAAGCAGGACTGGGGTCATGATGATTGGTGGGGGTGGTGGGGGTGGTAAGGAAGCCTCAAAGAACCAGAGAAATACTGTGTGCTCTGCTGCACCCTGGTTGACTCATCCCTTCCTAGGAACCCTTCTGGGAAAGGATGTCCCATTGTCTCTAGATGGGTTTTTGATCTTTGCTCCAACTCCCCCTCCCCTCCCCAACCCCCCCTCGTTCTCAGCAATATGTTTTTGTTTGTTTGCTTGGGGTCTTCTGATGCCTGTTACACATTCCCGACAACATCTCATGATCACATGGACTGGTGTGCTTCCTTAATATGGGCTTGTTGCTTCTCTGCTAGATGGTCCCTTTTGTAACTTCAAGTTTTTAAGACCCCAGATGCCATATCTTTTGATAGCTGGGAACCATCAGCTTTCTTCACCACATTTGCTTGTGCACCTATTTTGTCTTCAGTGATCTTGCCAGGGGGGAAGATGGCTCACTTTCAATTACCAAGTGGAATGGCAAAACAAACCAATCTTCTCTATTCGTGAGTTACTAGTAGCGCTCACGTGGTTCTACTCAATCTTTTGGTGAGAAGTACAAAGATATGGGTAGAAGAATAAGTAATAGTACTTTACCACACTGTCATGGATTTTGTGATTAAGACTGCCAGAATCTCCATCCAGTTATTTGACCTCAAGGTTTTGGACTTAACTGCTCCCATTAATTGTGTGAGCCAATTCCTTAAATTAAATCAACCAACCTCTCTCTCTTTTCTCCCTCCCTTCTTTCTTCCTTCTCTTATAGTTTCTGTGTTTCTAGAAACCCTTGACTTGGTTTTTGTTAAGATTCTAGCTGAGCCCCGGTGGCGTAGTGGTTGTGCGCGGGACTGCAGCCCACTGGGATGTAGGTTCAAGTCCAGCTCCACAGGAGCAAAGGCTGGGTCTCCTACTCCCACCACCAGAGGGCAGTGATGCCTAAAAATAAAAAAAAAAGATTCTAGCTTTACTTTTTTTTTGATTGATATATTTGTGAATGCTTAACATATTATAGTAAATAAGTAAATAGTAGCAATCTTGGCATGGACAAATAAAGGATTATTATAAATTTATTATACTGTCATCCAATTATGGAAAATTAATTTTCTTGGATGAACAAATGAATAGAAAACTATCAGTAACACTGATTATTGAGAAACTTGATATAGGCAGAGCTTTATCACATTGCTAAACTCTGTAACAGAATGTACTTGGAGGACATCTCTTTGTTATTGTTAGGTACTATCAAGTCAGTTCTAATTCATTCTGACCCTGTTTATAACAGCACAAAATATTGCTTGGTCCTGTGCCAGCTTAATTTTGTTGTTTGAGCCCATTGTTTCAGCCAGTGTGTCAATTCACCTTGTTGAGCATTTCCCTCTTTGCCATGGACCCTCTACTTTACCAGTGCCCTTTTCCGGACGAGTCTCTCCTGGTTATATGTCGAAAGCATCTGAGACAAAGTCTCCCCATCTTCCCTTCAAAGGTGCATTCTGGTTGTACTTCTTCCCAAACAGATTTTGTTGCTGTGTCTTTAGAGATCTACAACTAATATCAGAGACATTTTGGAAAAATGGGCTATTAGGAGAGGTTACACTTTGCCTTAAAATAATACTGGGTCCTTCCTATCACTGTAGCTCTTGGCAGTCCGTCACAGCTTTACAGACATAGTCCTCTTAGGCTTTTCTCTTAGATATTTGTCTTGTAATTAAAGCAAGCTGCTATAGGATGATTTGCAACTGAATTAAATGATTCCACTCATATTGACCAAAGAATATATATCTAAAGCACTATCTTTCTATTTTAAAGTATTATTTAAAATAGGCAAAACTAAAATAAATAATAAAATAGACAAAACTTTCATAGAATTAACAGCCCCATGTGTTTAATATAATAGTTTCAGACTATTTTACACCTTATACAAATAATTTATTCTTATCATTGTCGTTTACTACATTTTAATCCAACTCCATCGAGCCTCAGACTTTTATCAGATTCTTTCTATCACATGCTGCAACTTGCAATGTTCCAGTTGGACTGCCTACTTGCACCACCTACTATCATCTCCCCACTTCATGTGACCAGCAGAGACCCCAATAATGGGATTTTCTCAGCTCATGGCAGTGCAGGCTAACTGTGCTGGACTCTTGACCCAAGTTTATGAAAACAACTCAGAAATAGTTCACTTGTTATGCAGCAACTTCTGCCCCTTCCTGGCCCTAAACAGTTGTTGAAAGGAATGAAGTACTAGAAATGAAAACTCCTTTGAAGAAAGTAGCCTTAAAGATCTATCATGTCACTTGTCTCCCACAGCTTCTTTTCAAGTAGAAACTTTTCTTCTTACAACCATAATGCACTCTAAGGAGCCTCACTCTCCCACTTTAAGGCAGAAGGGAGTCTGGGAATAGGAATCCTGCTGTGGGTGGTGAGACTGGAACACCTTTCTAACTCACACTGAGTCTTGCCTTTTCTTTTGCCCATTAGAACAAAGACTAATCAATCCCTAACAGACAGTTTCTACTTTCCCAGTACTGTGCTTAGACTCTTTAGGACTTACCGAAGAATTATATCTTATTGCTTCTGTGTTAGTCAGGGTAGACTAGAGGAACAAATTCAAGGACATGCATACCGATATAAGCAAAGGGCTTATATACAAAAGGAATGGGACATGGAGAAAGCATCCCAGCCCAGTCCAGTCCAAAGTCATAAGTCCGATATTAACCCATATGCTTGAAATCAGTCTATAAAGTCTTCTTCCTTCTCACGAAGCACAGGTCAGTGGGTGCAGAATCCTGGTGCTGGAAGGGCACCTCACCTCTAGGGCTCAGGGTCCATCAACAGCAGAAGTAACTCATCACTGGCAGAGGTCTCCATCTGGCCACTCCAGCTTCAGAGGTCTGGCTCCATCAGGGCAAAGCCATGTGGTCTCTCTGCAGCTCCTCCAGCTTCTCGAATGCTGCCAGCTTGTCTTGTCTGTGATTAATCATCTCTGAAACTAACTCCCCAAAACTGGGGAAGATAGCCTCTCATCTTCACAAGGGAAATATAGTGAAATTTCCCAGGAGTCTCAGGTGAAAACCATGCCCACACAGAGGTCTCATTGGCTACTCAATGGCTATTTCCAGATTAACAGGCTAGATTCCACCCGGACATTTCAATCTTAAAATTAACATAAGCACATGACTGCCACAGCTTCCAACTTAACTTCTCTTTCATTAGCTAGTAAAGTGTTTTTGAGGCATTCCTAATAAACAAACAAACAGACAAACAAACAATCATGACAAACCACAGCACACTCCTGTGGAATGTGAGTGTTATCAGCTAGTAGTAACGGAAGCTTGATTTCCAGGTCAGACAAAGTGCTCTGCTCCATGGCAAGCTTCTGGAGAGGGCTGCCTTTCACCAGGGATGATACACAGTGCATTTTAACGATTGGAGGCGAACTTTTGGTGAATGTGATTATTTCCTGGTCACGATACCCAAGTTATGTCCTATAAATCTTTTCTATTTCCGGAGGCTTTTGTGGGAAAACGAAGTTAATAAAGAATAAGGGCAAAAAAGACTTCTAGGAGGCTTTCGTGCCAGGCTGGAAGATGGCTGTTGTCGTTCTACAGCCACGGCCAGGGAGGTGACAGCAGAACCCCTGGCTTCCACCAGCTTCTGCTGCCTCCTGCCGCTGCCGAAGCTGACTTACCTTGAAGCCAGTGAATGGCCGTCCCCTGGACTGGGTCTATTCCATGGTGTTCTTTGCGACAGTATTACTCTCCTGGGGATACGTCATTGATGCATCAACGGTAGCCGCACAGCGACAGCGAGCGAAGGAAGACCCAGAAAAGATCTTTGGGATGAACGAAAATTTGTAATTTCCTTAGATTTGATTTTCTGTGAATTGAACGCTCTACTCGAGTTTATCAGACCTGTTTAGATTTTAAAATAAGACCCTTTATTTTATTAGGGATGGATGTAAACTTTACAAATTGCTTTTTGCATAGTCCTTTGTGATAACCAATAAACTAAAAAAAATGTTCATTGCTATCGGGGGGAAACAAAACAAAACAGTTATAGTATGATCAAGCGACAACTACCAATTTAGGATTCTAATAAAACAGGGTAGAAGACATGGCTTAGGTTTGAGGTTGAAGTGGTATCTCTCATCTTCCCAGCACCTTACACCCTGGATCACCCCATACCCATGAAGAAATAGAGTGGAGAAAGCTGACTTATTTTAACAGGGGCTAGAAGAGGAAGATTAAGAGAGATGGTTGAAACATCTCAAGCACCAGGACTTACCTGGATCTGATGCAGAAAAGGAAGGCAGATTTTTGGGGTAAGAGAGTCCACCCTGTCAGTACAATGTGACACCGTTGTCTGACACAAAAAGAGGAACAACTCCTCCTCTTTAAAGTGAAGAGCTAATACCAAGACTGTTTGAATGAGAACAAAGATGGTAGGAAGTCCTCCCCTCTGGTGGGTACTCAGTGTGGGTTAAAAAAAAAAAGAATGAAAACAAGGAGTGTCGATAGGGGGTTGTTCCACAAGAAATACCATTTGTATGCCACTTTTACATTATTAGTAACTAAGAACCTTTAGCAAGGAGGCTGATGGGAGGGCTGATACTTGTTTTTCTGAGTAGAAGTGAGATGGGCAGGAAAGTCATTGGCATTCTGCAAAAGCCCGAAGGAGATGTTTGGCTTTAGGCATCTTAGTTTCAAGCTGCATTGTTAGATAGATAAATTCTGGGGACCTTTACAGAAATGTGAATGAATTTCATATGAAAGATCCTAATATTAGGTTTCCTCTTATTTTATTTTATACTTTACAAATCCAGCTCCACTTTCCCCACTAAAGCACCAAAGAAAATACAGTCCCTAGGCCCTATGCGATGCCGAAGGAAGTCAGAGCCAGTTGTTGTGCTTAACTTTCACCTTATTTGTTTAATTTTTGCTTTTTAAATAATTTTATTGTGGACTCTTCCAACTCTCATCACAATCCATACATCCATTCACTGTGTCAAGCACATTTGTACATTTGTTGCCCTCATCATTCGCAAGACATTTGCTTTCTATGTGAGCTCTTGATATCAACTCCTCATTTTTTCGCCTCCCTTCCCAGGCTCCCCTCCCTCATGAATCCTTGATAATTTATAAATTATTCTCATTTTGTCATGTCTAACACTGTCCGATGTCTCCTTTCACCCACTTTTCTGTTGTCCATCCCCCTCCTCCACCGAGGGGGTTGTATGTAGATCCTTATAATCAGCTCTCCCGTTCCACCACAACTTCCCTCCACCCTGCCGGTATCGCCACTCTCACCACTGGTTCTGAGGGGCTAATCTGTTCTGTATTCCTTGTGTTCTCTTCTCTCCCCCCTCTCTTAAATCAGTTTATTAGGAGCTCACACAACTCTCATTGCAATCCAACCATACATCTATTGTGTCAATGACATTTGTAAATTTGTTGCCCTGATCATGTTCAAAACTTTTGCTTTCTACTTGAACCCTTGGTATCAACAGCTCATTCCCGCCCCCCCCCCCATCTTTTCCCACTCTGCACTTTCTCATGAACCCTTGGAAATTTATAAATTATCATTATTTTGTCATATCTTACACTGTCCAAGGTTTCCCTCCACCCACTTTTCTGTTGTCTGTCCCCTGGGGAGGAGTTTATATGTAGATCTTTGTTCCCCTTTCTACCCAACCATCCCTCCACCATTGGCGGGACTCTCACCACTGGTCCTGAAGGGATCATCTGTCCTGGATTCCTTGTGTTTTTGGCCCCTATCTGTACCAGTGTACATCATTTGGTCTAGCTGGATTTTTAAGGTAGAATTTGGATCATAATAGTGGAGGGTGCGGGGGGAGGAAGCATTGAAGAACTAGAGGAAAGTTGTTCGCTTTATTGCTGCTATATTACACCCTGAGTGGCTCATCTCTTCCTTGAGACCCTCTTTAAAAGGATGTCCAGCTTCCTACAGATGGGCTTTGGGTCCCCAAATCTGCAACCCCCCTCATTCACAATGATTGGATTTTTTGCTTTTCGATGCCTGATACCTGATCCTTTCAATACCTCATGATCACACAGGCTGGTGTGCTTCTCCAATGTGGGCTTTGTTGCTTCTTAGCTTGTTTATCTTCAAGCCTTTAAGACCCAGGATGCTGTATTTTTTGATAGCTGGCCACCATCATCTTTCTTTACCATATTTACTTATGCACCCACTTTGTCTTTAGCGATCTTGTCAAGAAGGTGAGCATCATGGAATGCCAGTTTAAAAAAACAAAGTGTTCTTGTGTGGAAGGAGTACTTGAGTGGAGACCCAATGCCCTTCTGCTACCTTATTATTAATCCCATAATTATATGCATGTAGATCTATTTCCCCATCATATATATATATATTTACATATGTACATCTGTATCTAGACCTCCATAAATACCCTTTGTCTTCTAGTTCTTTTCTCTATTTCCTTTTACTTTCCTCTTGTCCCATTATCATGTTCAGCCTTCTTTTGGGTTTCAGTAATTCCTCTCTGTTACATTGCCCTTGATTAAGCCCTACCAGGCCTCTGACACCCTCCTCCGATTTTTGGATCAATTGTTCCCTTGTTAACACCTCTTCCTTTCCCCCCCTCCCCCTCTCCCATGGCTCAGCAGAACTGTTGATCCCATTGTTTTCTCTTCCAGATTGTTTATCCTTGTGTGTGCTATTTTTAATGATAAAAAGGGCACAAGAATAAAAACCTGATAATTCACTTATATCATAACAGGCTTGCCATACTGGACATGGATGATAAATTATAAAACAAATCATTCATTTTACTTTTTGTGTCTAGACTTTTTTAAAATCAAGATTTGGACTGAGGTATAATACACTGGGAAAAGAAAAGGCTAACAAGAATAGTGCCAAAGCAACAGATGCCCGAAACCAGGATGCCATGTCAGGAAACATCATGTATATTTATGTATATAGTATCCATCCTATCTTATCTTGAAAGACCTGCCGATACAATAATATGCACAAAACCAAGACAGAGCAAACCAAAGCAACAAAATAAAGCAAAACAAAACAACAACAACAAAAAGAGAAAAACCTGTAAATAGTTCAATGTCTGTTTGTCCACTTTTAGGAGTGTTTTCCGGCAATGTGCTTCATGCCTTTATCACTGCTTTTAAGTGATGTGTAGTACTCCATTGCATGTATGTACCACAGTTTTTAAATCAATTCTCTGTTGATGGAAATTTGGGTTGTTTCCAACTCCTTGCAATTGTGAATTGCGCTGGGATTAACATTGGAGCACAGTGGTTTGTTTCTTGCCTTTTTCTAGGTATATGCCAGTAGAGAGATTTCTGGGTCATATGGTAGCTCAATTTCCATCTGATTTAGATATCACCAAATCAATTTTCATAGTGGTTGCTCATACCTACAGGTCCACTAGTAGTGGATGAGAGTTCTTTTCTGACCACAACACTTGTTGCTTTCTGAATTGGGCTATCTTTGAGGGTGTTAGATACTATCGTATTGTTATTTTGATTTGTATTTCTCTCATGGCTAATGATTGTGAGTATATTCTCATATGTCTATTGGCCATTCAGATTTCTGTCTCTGTGCAACTTCTGTTCAGGTCTCTTGCCCATCTCCTCAGTGAGCAATTAATTTTTTTTCCTTTTGGAAGCTAGCATAGTATTGAAGATTTTACTAATAAGGCCTTTTTTTCTGATGTGTTATTGTTAAAGATGCTTTCCCAGTGTATGTGCCCTCTTGATGAATTCTTTCGAGGTACACAGGTGTTTTATCTTTCTTATATTCACTTGTCAACTTGTGACTCATCTGTAAGAATTTGTGTCCTTCCCCATTTCTGATAGCCTGTGGATCCCCTGTGCCAAAGTTCTCAGGCTGGTCCCAATTCCCTCATTGATGGCCCTAATAGTTTTGGGTTCTACCTCAAGTTCTATGATCCACTGTGAGCTTATTCTTGTTCATAGAGTGAGATAAGGGTTTTGCTTCATTTTTTTCTACTGGTAGATATCCATTTTTTTCCAGCACTACTTGTTAAAGAGGGCATCTGCTTCTCATCTGATATTTTTTGGGCCCTTCTCAAAGATCACTTGTCTGAATGCTGATGATTTTATTTCTGGGTTTTCAGTTCTCTTGCATTGGTCTGAGTATCTGTCATTATACCAATACCAATGCAGTTTTGACCACTGTGGCTGTGTAATATGTGCGAAAGTCAGATAAAGCAAGCCTTCTCACTGTGTCCTTCTTCTTGAGGAGTTATCTGCTAATATGGGGCTTCTTCCCTCTTCACATGAAGTTAGTAATCAGTTTTTCCATTTCTTTGAAGAAAGATGATGGCAATTGTATCAGGATTACATTAAATTTATATAGTTCCTTGGGCAGAACTGACATCTTTGCTATATTGAGTCTTCCAATCCACAAGCATGGGATATTCTTCCATTTATTGAGGTCACTCTTGGTTTTCTTGTAATAGCATTCTGTAGTTTTCCACATATAAATATTTTATTCTTTTAGTCAGGTATATCCTTAGCTATTTCAACTTGCGCATGGCTATTGTGAAGGGTATCACGTTTTCAATCTCCTCTTCTGTGGTCTTATCTGATGTGTAGAGCAGTCTGATAGACTTCTGTTTGTTGAATCTGTAGCTGCCTGTGTCTGCCACTCTGCCATACTCCTTTTCCTTATGTAGAATCCTATCCACAAATAGCGATAGTGTCACCTCTTCCTTCCCCAGGCAAATTCTTTTTGTTGTCGTTTCTTTGCCTTATGCCATTAGCTAAAACCTCCAGTACAATGCTAAATAAGAGTGGAGACACGGGGAATCCTTTTGTGGTCCCCCTTTTCAGTGAAATTGTGTTTGTCTTCTCTCCATTGACTACTACTACATTGGTTGTTGGTTTTTCATATATAGCTTGTATTATATTGAGGAATTTTCCTTCCAATTCTATCGTCTTCAGTGTCTTAAACAGGAAATGGTGTTGGATGTTGTTGAATGCTTTTCCTGCATCTATTGGTATTATTATGTGATTCTTATAATTTTTCATGTCAATGAGGCAAATGATACTAATCCTCTTTCATATGTTGAACCATCCCTGCAACCCTGGTATGAATCCCACTTGGTCAGGTAAATTATTGTCTTTACATACTTTTGTACTCTACTGGCCAGTTTTTTGTTAAGGATTTTAAAATCAATGTTCATTAAGGATATTGGACTGTAGTTCTTGATTTTTATGGGATTCCTGCCCAGTTTTGGTATCAGAGTTATACTAGCTTGATAAAAGGAGTTAGGGAGTTTCCCATCTTTTTCTATGTTCTGGATGAGTTTGTGTAGGATTGGTGCCAGTTCCTCCCTAAATGTTTGCTAGGCTTCTCCTGTGAAACCGTTTGGTCTATGGGACTTTTTTGGGAATTTCTTAATAGCCTTGTCTATTTCTTCTATTGCTATTGGTCTGTTGAGATTCTTGATGTCCATCAGGAATAGTCTAGGGAAGGATTGCTTTTCCAAGAATTTGTCCATGTCTTCCAAGTTGCTGAATTCATTGGAGTACAGTCCTTCATAGTAGTATGTAATTATTCTTTTGATTTCATTAGAGTCTGTTGTAATGTTCCCTCTTTCATCCCTCATTCTTGCTATTGAAATTTGTTTCTTGCTTTCTTTGATTAGACTTGCTAGCAGTCAGTCAATTCACTTTATCTTTTCAAAGAACCAACTTTTCAGCATTAATATTTTCCATTTTCCCACTTCTGAATCGCAGTCCTGATTTTTATTATTTCTCTTCTTTTGGTATTAGTAAAATTGTCCTATCAGCTGTGATCTAGTTGCTGTAAATTTTGTGCTAGCATATCAATGAAAAGTCTCTTTCTTTTTCATGTGACCATGTATTGCTATGAAACTTCTTCTGATAACTTCCTTTGCTCTGTCCCACAAGTTTTGGTACATCATATTCTTATTCAAGGTTGCTTTCTAGAAATTTCCTAATTACTTCTCTCATCTGGATCAGTACAAAATCCTTTGCAATAGAGAGTTATTCATCCTCCTATTGTTTGCTCTTGTTTTTTTTATCTTCTTTTAGTTGATTTCTAGTTTCATGGCACAGTGTTCAGAGAGAGAGGTCTGTATGATATCAATATGCTTAAGTTTATGCCAATTTGCCTTATGCTCCAGCATGCTATCTTTGGATATGTGCCATATGGACTTGAAAAGAATGTAAATATTTTTGTATTTGGATGAAAAGCTCGATAAATATCTATCAGGTCAAAATGTCTAATTGTTGTGTTTTGATCACTAGCCATCTTGTTGATTTTCTTTCTCTGTGCTCTATCTTTCTCAGAAAGCAATGTATTGAAGTCACAAACTACAATAGTTGGTACTCCTTTAGCCTCCTGAGTGGTTTCCTGGTTTTCATTCATTAAGCTGGGGAAAGTTTTCCTCTAAGAATTCTCTGACTATTGTTGCAGATGACTTCTTCGTTGTGTATTTCTCTGATAATCCAATTATTCTGAGGTTGTTCCTCTTCAGAACATCAAACATAGCTTTTAGGTTTTCTTCAGCTTCTCTGATGATCTTATTAGATATTTGTTCACATTTGTTAAAGTCTGCTTGACTATCCTTTAGGTCAGTGGTGCAGTTCTCTGCCTCCTCCATTTAATTGGTGAGTTCTGTGAGTGTGCTACTGGCTTTTGTTATCCCATCCCTAAGTTATTGTATTTCCCTTTGATATATAGACATTAGCTCCTCTATCATTGTATCTTTTTTCTGTATTGTTTCCTTCATATCCTGTGTAACTCCAAGCAGCATTCTGAAATTTTCTTTCTTTGTCACATCAATTTCTGCTTCTTCTATGCACATCACTAGGTTTCAGACATCTTCTGCTGTTGCCTTTTTTCAATGAGGTCATTGAGGCTGTTTGCTGTTTGCATTGCACTGTTTTAGAGGAGTCAGGTGCCATTTTCCAGGAAGTTGAAGAGCACTGGCTTTCTTTGTATGACTTGTAGAAATGCTTCTTTGAACTACCTGCAGCTAATTTCACTATGGAATTGGTGTACCTCTTTATCCTTCTGTGACTTTACTTTTTCCCTAGTCGATCAATATTCTGTTATTTGGAGGGCATGTTGGATGGTCCTCTCAGGAGATACTGTTTGGGTTTGTTTTTTTTTGAGCATCACTGCTCTCCGGTGGTGGAAGCAGGAGACCCAGCCCCACTGCTGGAATTGAAACCTTGTCCCAATGGGCCGCAGTCTCGTGCACAACCACTACGCCACTGGGGCTCAGCCCACTGTTTGGGTTTTGTGGACCCATAAAGTTGGCCCTCTGCTGGTGATCTCTCACAAGATGCCATGATGGTGTGGCCCATGACAGCGTGGGGTGCCAACTGCAATGGAAGTGCCACAGAAGGCTGGTGGGTTGCCCACTTTGGTGTAGAATACTGTGAATGGTGGGCAGAATTGCCCTGGTCAGGCATATCACTGCAGAGGTTGGGCAGAGGTTCCCACAGCAGCATGGAACATTGGCAAGTGTTGGTCAAGCTGCCTTAGGCTGTGTGAGGCACTAAGGCAGATGGTAGGAAGCTCCCTCAGTCACGTGGGACCATAGAGGATGGATAGGAGGTCCCTGAGCCACATAGGCAAGACTTCCCCAGCCAAGTGTTACACATTGCTAGTGGTGGGCAGGCAGTATTTCCCTGGTAAGAAGTAGGGTGGGATATCCCCTGGTGGAGGATCGGTAGGCTTTCCCAGCCTTGGGTTATGCTGCAGAGGATGGAGCACTCCCAGCTGGGTGGAGGGCAGGTATAATCGGTTAAAGGGAATGGTCTGGAGGTCAGTAGTGACATGTGAGGGAGAAGGGACGAGAAAAATAAAAATCAAAACAAAAAACTAAGCCAATGAGACTGTGGGAGGATAAAAAGAAGTGAGGGAAACAAAAGTAATAATATAGCTGATCCCCAATCCCTGACCGTGGGACTGGAGGGGGTTAATTCCTGCCCCGATGTGGCAGCCAGTTGTGGCTGTGTTGCGGTAAAGTTCCTGAACTGACTCCAAATGATCCTGGCTCCGGCCAAGACAGAGGTATAGATAAGATCAAATCCTAACCAGCCTCCATTGTGGTAAATCCAAAGTCTCCAGTCCCTCCAAATCTAGGGGACCTGTGCCTACTTATCTTTATGATGCTCCTCCTATGACCCAGCAGTGTGGAATTTCCCTCTTAGTAACTCTCCTGAGCTGATTTCTTCAGAGTCCCTCTGGTACACGTTACTCAGTCGACATCTTCCCAGAAGTCTATTTATTTGTTTACTTTTGATGAACAAAAGTGTTAAATTTTGACATCATCCAGCTTATCTACTTGGTCTTTTTTTTTTCTTCAGGAAGTTTAATTTTTATTTGGTGGGTACAAGTGAGGCAGCGCAAGGTTTTCATAAATGCAGTGCCCATCACTTGTCCAAGGGGCCATGGTTAGGGATGTATTTGACTCCACAACCATCCAGGATGAGGCGCTTCTCAGCCAACATATCCTCAAACTCATCAGCAGAAGCCCCACTTCTTGGAGACATGAATCTTCTGACATCTGCTGAAGTTGAACTTGGCCCGATGTAAGGTCTCAATCACATGCTCCTTGTTTTGAAGCTTGGTCTGGATAAACATGATAACCTGGACAATGTGGACACTAATCACCGTGCCTTGAAGTTTCCTCAAAGCACCTTGCATCTCAGTTTGGAGCCAAGTTTAGGGAGAGCAGACATTAGCCAGGCAGAGGCATCGAAAAGCAGCCAGGAGTTAGCTCCAAGGTTCCTTGGGACAGCCTATACACACCAAGAGGCTGCATACACTACTGAGGAGGCTTGCTCTTTTCGGCCATTACACATGGGCTCCTACAAAGAAGTCCATTTGGTATTTTGTTGCTCATACATTTGATAAAATATCTAAGAACTTTAAAAAGTAATCATTTTATTGGAGGTTCTTAAAAATATCACGACAATTCATCGTTCAATTGTGTTAAGCACAGTTGGGGAGGGAAGGGGAAGAAAGTGGAAACCCATCACAATGTTGGATATATAGCCCACCCCCAAGAGGGACAAATAACAGAAACGTGAGTGAAGAGACACACGGGCAGTATAACACACAAATTAGCAACATACATAATTGATCAAGGACTCACAAAGGTTAGGGTGGGGGAGGAGGGGAGAGGGGGAAAGGAGGAGCTGATACCAAGGGCTCAGTAGACAGAAAGTGTTTTGGAAATGTTGATGGCAACAGGTGTACAAGTGTGCTTAATACAAGTTAATGATGGATTGTTATAAGCTTTTACATTTTAAAAGTTAATAGGAACTTGAGACAAATCAGGAATTAATATGCAAATGATTAACAAGTTGGGAATTACTTGGAGCTGACATTATACCCTACAAAGAAGAGGATGAAGCAACTATATCTGTTTAGGAAAGTCTTTACCTTGGTTAAAACACAGTGATGGCTTACACAGAAGAAAAGGTATCAAAGTTGCAAAAACATACATTAGGATTGGGGCAATATAGTAATGTATTCACTGCCATCAAGTTAATTCCTGTTCAAAATGACCCTACTATAGGACTGGATAGAACTGTACCTGTGGGTTTCTGACCCTGCAAATCTAATCATCTGCACATACATAGCTCAGTGCTTATTGTTGTAGATATTGATTTCGACTGACAGTGACCTCTGTACTAAAGAATGAAACACTGCCCAGTCCTATGCCAATTTCACCATTGTTATATTTCAACCCGTGGCTGCAGCTACTTTGTTAATCAATTTTGTTTAGGGTCTTTATTTTTGATAAACCTCTACCAAATACGATGTCCTTCTCCACAGACTCTTAGCAACATGTTCAAAGAAGGGAAATGAAGTCTCATTAGCCTCACTTTGAAGGATCATTCTGGTTGTACTTCGAAGATAGATTTGTGCCTTCTGGAATTTAATGGTTTATTCAATATTCTTTGCCAACACCATAATTCAAATGTATCCATTTTCCCCTTGTATTCCTTATTTGCTATCCAACTTTCATATGCACACTAGGTGATTGAAAATACTAAAGCTTGGGGCATTCTCACCCTGGTCCCAGAGGGAATCCTTGTTTTTTAACTTTTTTTAAGAGGTCTTGTACAGTAGATTTGTTGAATGCAATGAGTTGTTTCATTTCTTGACTGCTGCCACCATGAGCATCAATTGTGGATTCAATTTTTGACATCTTTGATCTCTTCCTTTATCATGATGTTGTCTATTAGTCCAGTTATGAGGATATTTTTCTCCTTTACATTGAGTTATAGTCCATACTGAGGGCTGCAGTCCTGATCTCTATCAGCAAGTACCTCATGTCTTCTTGATGTCTGGCAAACAATTAAGCTTGCAAGCAAGCTTGGTCAAGCAAGGTTGTGTCATCTGCATATCACAGGTTGTTATGTTCTATTTAAACCACCTACTGAATCACATACAGGTTCTGCATGGGTACAATGAAGTGTTCTGGAATTCCCAGTCTTCTTCTTTAAATGAGTTGCTTTAATTCCAGGCAATACTCAAGTCTGGGTCTAACAAAGCCTGAAGATCAGCTCTGGCAGGATTCTGGACTGAGTTCATTCTGCCCTCACAGCTAACATAGGAATGGTTGGGTGAGAAGAACTCAAGATGAGCTGTTGTATGATATTTCTTATTTTTTTATAAAAATTGATTCTTAAATGTATAGCAAGTGCCAAGAGAACACGCCATTCTAACTTTAGGTGGCAACAGATGTTATAGCAGGGAATTCAGATGTTTAAACTGGAACAGACTCAAAGGTCATCATTGCCTCAGCCAACAAGAAAAGCTTACTTTTATCCAGGTGTCCTAATTCCACCTGTGATCACAGGGCCCTTCCACATGGCCTTTCCTTTTAGCTCTTCAAGTTTCTCCTGCTCTTTGTTTCTGCTTGAAAGATTTATCTTCTTAGCCATTTCCTGGTTTGGCTTCTTGGGTTCTTTCAGGGGCTTCTTGTCACCTTCAAATGGCCCCTGATGCGCCTTCCGCAGATCTGTCATCAAGAAGCAGAGCGTGGAATTCCCATTCTTCACAATGTTATCTACAGCTTGTTATGGTCTGCACAATCCTCTTCTGAAGGTGGTTTGAATTTCTCAACTCCCTGCTGATGTAGTGCTGAAACTATTTTAAAGTTAACTTCAATAAAGTCTTGCTTATCTGTGTTAGTCCTGCTCTTGTTCAATAATCCCTCATTTTGTTGGATTATCTACTTTTGGAATAGGCTCAAATATGAATCTCTCTCAGTCACTTGACCAGTTAGCTGTCTTCCAAATTTCTTGGCATACAGTAGTGAGTATTTCCAGTCCTGCATCAATTTGTTGAAATATTTCAATGGGTATTTCATCACTTCTGGGAGCCTTGTTTATACTTAATATTTCCAATGCAGCCTGAACTTCTTCCTTTAGTACCTTTGGGACTGATCCAATAGTAACAAACAGACAAACACACAAACTACCATCGAGTCAGTTCGGATGCACGGTGACCTACAGATAGAGTAGAACTGCCCCTGTGGGTTTCCAAGTCTGTAACTCTTCATGGGAGTTGAACTCTTCATCTTCCTCTTGCATAGCAATGGATTTTGAACTGCTGACCTTCACTGTAGTATCCCAACAAGTAACCACGACCTTTACAGGCTCACTCTGGATCTCCACCAGTGACATTTATAATGTCCTTTATCAGAAAATTACTGTCCTTCTTTTCTTTCTGTATCACCACGATTCGTTCTAATCTTCCAAGCCGTGCTATTCCCGCTCCTCTGATACACACCACATGCCTGTTATCCATGTTCTGTAAGGTAGGGAGAGTGGACTTCTAAGGTGTGGTCAAATTAGTTTCCTAAATGATGGTGCCTGTTTTAACTGGACTTCATGTGGTATGCTAGTTAAAAAAAAAAAAAAGGCGGGGAATAGAGGGAAGGGTTCCTTTGGTTTTCAGGCTGTTAACTGTAATTAGCCTGGTTTCTGAGATGTAATTATCTTGCAATCTCAAAGCAAACACCCTGGAGGAAATTGCACTGTTAAAGACAGCATGGCATTAAAAATAAATTATTACCCCGATGCCAGCTATTGCTGCTTATGTGTTGTGATGTGTCAAGGTTCCTGTTAGCAAGTGCTTGTTTAGGGTTGGAATTCTGTAGCATGTTACCACTATTTGTGCTAGAGGGGTGGGGGGCTTAGTTTGCTTAATGGTAATAATGGTGGAATATTTTGCCATTTTGGCTGTGCTGGCTGGTATAACACCACCCATCACCTCCTCACCTGTGTGGTGAACATCAAAAATGGCTTTTGATGTCAAGAAAAAAGTGCTATTGGTTTCCGTTAGCAGCAAATAATGATGAATGAAGCATCATAATGAAAAGCCCAGCTAAGTCCAACAAAGAAAAATCCAAATGACTTGGTGATGACAAAAGGGCAGGTAGAATTTCAACTGTATGAGGGACAGATGCTCACTGGAAGTAGTAGGAATGTGGGGTTTAGTATTAGAGCTACTGAATGTGAACATATGACTGTGGGCTTGAGCATATTGCTTGTACACTGCACAAAGGCGCCTTACTGACCCTGGCCGCTCACCAGTGCACTTCAGCTGTGTCATGTGTCCATGGACTGCACTCCCCCAGGAGAAGCAGCACTTTTCTAATTTGTTGACATCACAGGGATGTTTAAAATGATTTACCTGTCTAGAATACATGATAAAGGGCATGTATGGATCACCATGTATGGTCTGTCTGACCTTGATCAAATTGCTTATTCTCTGAAATTCTGCTTTCTTATAAATAAAAAGAAGAATGATACTCATAACAATAATAATGATTCCAAGGATTATTTTGAGGACTCAAACTGAATCTCAGAACCATGTGGCTCAATTGATGGTAAGAATTTTGATGATAATGATGATAATGACCAGCATAACCATTATCATCAAGTAGTCACTTGAGTTTGAGGCTGTACCGAGCCCTGGGCCAGACAAGACATGCACAAGAGGCATAAGAACTTTGCTCACTGTCTCTCAGAGCTGAGGGTCTGGCTGGAGGCACTGGACACAGACAGCAATAGATAATTAATTGCTTTTGTGTGTGTTCTGTAGGATAAGAACTCCACAATCTCTCTAGCAATTTATCTTTCCTGTTAATTCAATGGTAGGACCAACTTTTCTGACATATCAGAAGGAAAAAAAGGAAAAACTCATTAGAATTTGGAGTTGAGGATGTGGTATAAAAATGGAGGAGAGGAGGAGTTGGCAACTGTGAGGCACAGGAAATTGGAAAGGGGATGTGAGCGTGGTCAGTAATTCAAAGAAAGCGTGGACCAGGTAGAACACGTTATTGTCTTTTGAGGAGCCTCGCTGATTTGTGCCACAATGAAATTTCGTAACTGAAACCCACAGCTCTTTATAATGAAAACTTTATTTTAGCCCACATCTTTACTTTTCCCTTGTTAAGTTTCTCCCACACCTCTGAAGTTTTACTAAAGGAATGATCAAGTGGAAGGTCAATTAAGCCTGAGGTTGGTGTTGTCAGGTGCGGTCCAGTTGGTTCTGACCCATGGCTTCCCCATGCAGAATAGTCCTACACCCTCCTCCTTAATTGCTGCAAGCTTGGGCCCACTGTTGCAGTCACAGTGCCAACCCAGCTCCCTGAAGGCCTTCCTCCTTTTGGCTCCCTCTCAACCAAGAAACATGTTCTATTAAGTGTACCCAGGTTTCTATTGTACCACCAGTAATATAAAGTCAACTAACTTAGAGCTAGTATCAACCATTTTTTATCTTAAAATAATTTTAATTAGTATTATTAACAATGGGTATCATTAGCAAAGTTAGAAAAAACAACACCTCTGGTTTTAAGAGTTTTAAAACTAGAGTAGAATGTGTACCCAAAGACCCTTTACAATACCCGTCTGAAGGGTGCATATATATATATATATTTATATTTGCACACATACATATATACACCTATATTATATACACATCATTTTATTAGGGTCTCATACAGTACTTATCACAATGCATACACACATACATTGTGTCAAGCACATTTGTACATATGTTGCCATCATCATTTTCAAAACATTTTCTTTCTACTTGAGCCCTTGGTATCAGCTTCTCCTTTCCTCCTCTCCTTCCCCCAAGAACCTTTGATAATTTATAAATTATTACTATTTTTTTCATGTCTTACACTGACTGATGTCTCCCCTCACTCACTTTTCTGTTGTTCATCTCCCAGGGAGGGAGCTATATGTAGATCATTGTACTCAGTCCCCCCTTTCTCGCCCCACCTTCCCCTTCCCCTCCTGGTATCACTACTCTCATTATTGGTCCCGAGTAGTTTATCTGTCCTGGATTCCCTGTGTTTTTAGATTTGATCTGTACCCATGTACATGCTCTGGTCTGGCTGGGTTTGTAAGGTAGAATTGGGGTCATGATAGTGGTGGGGAGGAAGCATTACAGATCTAGAGGGAAGTTGTATGTTTCATTGGTGCTACACTGCACCCTGACTGGCTTGTCTTTTCCTTGTGACCCATCTGTAAGGGGATGTACAGTTGTTTACAGATGGGCTTGGGGTCTCTGCTCTGCCTTCCCTCTCATTCACATTGATATGATTTTTTGTTCTGCGTCTTTGATATCTGATACCTGATTTCATCAACACCCCCATGATCACACAGGCCTGTGTGCTTCTTCCATATGGGCTTTCTTGCTTCTCAACTAGATGGCTCCTTGTTTATCTTCAAGCCTTTAAGAATCCAGATGCTATATCTTTTGATAGCCAGGTACCATCAGCTTTCATCACTACATTTGCTTGTTTATTCAGCAATCCAGTCGAGAAGGTGAGCACCAGGGAATGCCAGGTTATTAGAACACAGTGTTCTTGAGTAGCAGCCCAAAGTCCATCTGCTACCTTGATACTTATTTATATTGATATATATATAGATCTATTTCCTCATCACTTTATATAAATATATTTAGATATGCACATGCCTGTATTTAGAGCTCTATAAATGCCCTTTGTCTCTTAGTTCTTTCTTCTATTTTCTTTTACTTTCCTCTTGTCCCACTATAATGTTCGGTCTTCATTTGGGTTTCATTTGGGTTTCAGTAATTTCATTTGGTTGTGTTGTCCTTGATCAGGTCTCCTACACTTTCCTTGCTATTGATTTTAGGTCTCTTATTGTGATTATCAGATCAGCCTGTCCCTGCATTTTTTGGCTTTCCCTTCCTTTCCCTGCCTCCCCTCTCCCATGGTCCTCCATAACGGTTGGTCCTGTTGTTTTCTCCTCTTGATTGTTTATCCTGCCTATCTTATCTAGATATACATGTAGAGACAATAATAAGCACACACCTAAAAATGCAGAGCAAGACAAAACAGCAAAAGGAAACAAAAAAACAAGAAAGCCACCAACAAAAATCAGAAAAGCCAAAAACAGTTCCAGGGCTGTTTGTTGATCCTTAGGTGTGTTTTCTGGTTGAGTTTGATGTGCTGCCATACTGGCCCCAAAGTCTATTTTTGGTATTCCCCTGGGATGTCATTTCTTTGCTCCCCTTGCTGCTCTGTTGCACGCCCTTAGTGTTTCACTCCAGTGTGGTGGGGTCAGATCAGGTACACTTCCCGCACTGTCCCTCGGTGTTTTCCCTCATAGCCTTATGGAATGAGATGTCTTGTCATGTGACGGGACTGACCCTATGGTCCTCTCTGTGCATTGACTGCTCTGAGCAGGAATATCGTCCTTGGGACTTGGTGAGCCAGCATGTGTTCCACTCTCTCCTCTGCCCTCTTCATTTGCTCCTGTGTGCCCTGGTTAGACACGTCCCTCTCCCTGAACAATAGCTTATGCTGTATTATGTTTTTGAAGAATAAAAGGCTATATGGAATTTTACAATTCATCTTTCAACCAAAGTCATCCTAGTGTTTAACATCGCTGGACCGGAAATTTTGCTATCTTACTTGAATATTTTTTACTTTCCATTTTTGGTATGCACTTTGTAAAGGGGATTAATTTTTAAGAGGTATTTATTTAACGTACTATCATTTAATACATATTGCTGCTTTGTGGGATAAAATCGACAGCAGCCAAAACTTAAGGGGCAGTGAGTTTATGTTAATGCTATTGATGCCATGTTAGTGGAGGAACAACTCGGAAAAGTAGGGTGAGGATGGTGGCATAGCTGGAATGGAATCAGTTACTGAATTGTACTTGTGTAAATGGTTGGGAATTGGCAGATGCTCTCCTGGGGCTATTTGCAGCAACAACAAAGAAAAAACAGATTAAAAAATTGTGACTTGTCTAACTCTTCCAGGAAGTTAGGGGACTAGTCGAGAAGGATTTTAATTTATGGCAAATTCGCTGCCTAATTACTCTGGAAATTTCTCCTGAACAAAGATAGAAGGAAACCGCAGATGCGGTCTAAAAGAGAATGGACATCCTTTCACATGCATAGCAGAACTTTTAGGAAGTTAAGAAAGGAAAGACCCCAGACCAAAACGTGAAGAGGAAGCTGAAACTAGAATGACAAGTAGGCACTTCCTTAGGCTGCCTGGGAAGGATTGGCCAGTTTGAGCAAGTCAATAATTGGAATTGAGACCTGGGCATTCCTGCAGCAGGATGTTTGGACCAGGGCTTCAAAATGGTTCATCCTGTTTGCATCCATTGCTGAGAGTTTGCACTTGGACCCCAGGTATTCTGAATCATAATCTCCCTGATAACAAGAACCTCATATGTATACAGAAGAATTACCCCATTTCTCATTTTTATCATGGTTTTCATTTTCACTTGACTTAGTATTTTCTTTTTCTAAAACATGTTCTTTCACAGGAAATAATATCATTATTAATCTCAATATTAAAATCACTGTAGAAATGGCCAAGATTAAGTCATAAACTTAAAAATGCATACAAATAACATGTAAAAATTATAATGACAATGTCACAAATTTGGATGACCTAAAATAGCATAGTTATGTGATTGAAAAATTATTATTTAAAAAATTTTAGTGGGGCCTGTACAACTCTTATCACAATCCATATATGCATCCATGTGTCGAGCACATTTGTATATACGTTGCCATCATCATTTTCAAAACATTTTCTTTCTACCTGAGCCCCAGGTATCAGCTCTCATTTTTTTCCCACCTTCCCTTCCCTACCCTTCCACCCTCATGAACCCTTGATAATTTATGAGTTATGATTATTATGTCATGTCTTACACTGACTGATGTTTCCCTTCACCCACTATTCTGTTGTCTATTGTCCTAGGAGGGGGTTTATGTAGATCCATGTGATCAGTTTCCCCTTTCTCTCCCTACCTGCCCCTTCCCCTCCTGCTATCACTACTCTCATCATCAGTACTATGGGGTTTATCTATCCTGGATTCCCTATATTTCCAATTCTTATCTGTGCCTATGTACATGCTTATTAAATGGGATTAATACATATACCAAATCATTCCTTAGTTCAATCACATACAGCATCATTGTACATTTATGGCTACGATCAGTTTCTAGACATTATTTCTCTATATGGGCCCCTGATGTCATCATCCCTTCACCTGGTCACCACCTCTTTGTCTCCCTCGCTCCAAGACCCTTATTTTACTTGCTGACGCTATAGGATCATTAGTCCTGGTTTTCATGCACCAAAAAAAAAAAAAAAGGAAAAACCTTGTGTTAGTCTGGGTAGACTAGAGGAACAAATTTCATTGACATGCATGTGGATATAAGGAAAAAGTTTATATACAAGAGGAACAGGACATTGAAAAAATATCCCAGCCCAGTCCAGTTCAAGGTCATAAGTCCGATATTAACCCATATGCCTGAAATCAGTCTATAAAGTCTCCTTCTGACTCATGAAATCACAGGTCAGTGGGTGCAGAATCCCGGCACTGGCAGGGGTCTCCACATGGCTCCTCGCTTCTAGGTCTCAGGGTCCAGCAACAGCAGAAGCAACTCATCACTGGCAGGTGTCCCCACATGGCCTCTCCAGCTTCAGTGGTCTGGCTCCATCAGGGCAAAGCCGTGTGGTCTCTCTGCTGGCTCCTCCTGCTTCTCGGATGCTGCCATCTTGTCTTGTCTGTGATTCATCGTCTTTTAGAACTAACTCCCAACAACCAGGGAGATAGCTTCTCATCTTCATGAGGGAAATATCGCGAGATTTCCCAAAAGTCTCAGGAGAAAGCCATGCCCACATAGAGGCCTCATTGGCTACTCAATGGCTGTCTCCAGGTTAACAGACTAGACTCTACCTCTACATCTCAATCATAAAATTAACATAAGCACATGACTGCCACAAACCTATACCACAACTTCAAGAGGATGACCCCCAATGATAGAACACTTCAGTGATACCCCCTAATATGTATAATCAAAAGGGAACAACACAAGCTCAGAATATATATAAGATTTTGGAAACCACATAAGGTCCAGCATACATCATAGGGAGAATCTGTTGACAAGTTTTAGCTGTTCAAGTCAGGTTTGTGCCTTTGACCTTCTATATTCAACTCATCGATGCACTCCGACATTGAGTGACCATTTTCCTCCTATCCCTCACTTGTGGATAGAGGAAGTTCACCAGAGGTTTATTTCCTACATAGGTCCACCAATGAATCTTGGGTTTCCACTGTCATTCACAGCCTTCTGCAAACCAGGTTCTCAGACATTATGCTCTTTTACTAATCCCTTCCTTCAGTTTCGAATTATATGCTGCATGACCCTTTGGTGACTGATGATGGTGTGCTTCTTTCATGTAGACTTAATTAGCATCTCACTTAGGTGGCTACTTGATCGGAGACAAGCCTGTAAGAAGATTCCGGTCACTATTTCATCTGGTAGCTAGGCAGCACCTTGTTTCTTCACCACATTTTGGGTATAGCACCTGTCTTTTCCATGTTCCCTTCCTGACCGTGAGTATGGAGCAGGGTCATAATGTGAAAACTTAGTGTTCTTTAGTTGGAACTGGGATTTGTGACTAAGAATTTTCTGATTAAATGAGAAATATACTATGATTTAGTATATCTTATATGGAAATTCGAATCCTCAGGGTGAACTCAAATCTCAAGAGGGGGAGAGACTAGAAATGGGTGCTCAGAGATTAAAAAACTGACCTGGAGCCAATTTGAGACATAATTTTTTTCCCTGAGGGTTACAGATAGGGACACAATATTGCTTCTTCCAGTAAGTGGTTGGTAGGACAGGAAAGTTTCTGATGAGGGTAGACAATCCAGAGCTCTCTTTCATATGGACAATGAGGTGGCCTGAGGTGCTACGGAAACCCACTGTAGGCATTGGCATCATGACACTAACATTCAACGCTCTGGAAACTCAGCTCACAGGGAGAAAGCGGGAGCATTTGCAATGCCACTGCCTGTGCTGTGGTCCCCGGGCTGTCTGGAGGGAAGAGTGTCTTCCAAGTGGGCTGAAAGACACACAGTGAGTGCCTTTTTAGCTGCAGCAGCCACTTTGGGAGTGTGAATTGATGTCCGTGCACCTCAGTAGGAGCTGGAACCAGAATGAACGGACACTTTCTTTTCCTCAGAGGCTTGCACTTTTGTTACCAGCAGATAAAAGTGTCTGAGAATGAGTGTCGCTGTTTCAGCCAAAGTCAGAGAGCACACTGATTTGAGAATTTCTAAGTTTATTTCTGCAAGTGCTTGACAGAAGGAAACCTCGCCATCTCCAAATTGCTTCAAAGATCCAGTGAAAATCCAACAAGTTATATACCTAAACTATGTGGCAGATGTGTGTGTGGGGTGGGAGTGGAGGAGAGGAATAATTAGCAGGTTTTACAACAGGACTAGGAGATAATTAACAAGTTTTTCAATGATTAGGACCCTAAACAATGTGCAGGCTTCACAGGAAAACAATCTACATTATCAGGCTATCACTTGAGATCTACAGACCCAAACCAGCTGCTCCATTGCTTATCTAAATGGCCTTTCTTGCCTTAAGTATGGAGTTGGACCATCCTTATTGATTAAGTTTATAAGGATTTTTTTTTTTTACTGCAAGGGAAAAGGCTGTTACATTTTGGATTATTAACAAGCTCTTTCTCAACAGACAAAATCCCAAACTATGCTACATCCCCAGTATTTGATTAACTGTGGGATAACTCACCCCCTTTATTACTTTCAATGATATGTTGGCTGGAAAAATATCCATTTACTGATTTAAAAAGGAAAAAAATGTTGAGTTCCATTTGTTTTAGCTACTCTCCGATTAAGAGCAAGATTGTCTCCTCTGACATAAACCTTGATCTTTTCTGTCTTTCCTGTCTTTTTAATGATCTTTTTTTTGTTTTTCTCATGGATGATGTTCTTGATACCCTCCCATAGTTCATCAAGTCTTGTGTTATTAGTGTTCAATGCATCAAATCTCTTCTTAAGATATTCTGAAAATTCAGATGGGATATTTTGGATCTCATGGACTTAACTTTTTCTTCAACTTTCCTCCGAACTTACTTAGGAGCAATTGTTAGTCTGTATCACAGTTGGACCCTGGCCCAGTTTTAGCATGCTGATATTGAGCTTTTCCACTGTTTCATCCCACACATGTAGTCAATTTGATTTTGGTGTATTCTATATGGAGAATTCCACATGTATAGTTGCCTTTTGTGTTGTTAAAAAACAGCATTTGCTATGAGTTAAGTTGTTCTTACAAAATTCTACCATGTGACCTCCCAGCTTCATTTCTATCATGAATACCATATTTTCCAACTTCCGTTCCTTCCTGTTTATTGCCAATATTTATCAATGCATATTGATTGCACATTTAATCAATTTATGACTAAAGATGCTAGTAGAATTCCTTTTTCTTCACCACTAGTTTTAGATGTTGGTCAATGCATTTGAATAATAGTTGTATTAATGGAATTTCTATGAAGGTTGATAGATGTAATCCTGTCACAGACTTCATTGTACTACATGATTGAGTTTGAAATTTCCTTTTTGACAATGAATGCAGCACCATTCCTCTTGTGTCTATCATTCCCAGGATAGATGATAGCAACTTTTTAAAAATTTCAAATTCTGGTTCAGATTATTTTTTAATTGTTTTATTGGGAGCTTGTACAACTCTTATCACAATCTATACATCAGTTGAATCAGGGATGTTTGTGCATATGTTGCCCTCATTCCTTTCTAGACATTTACTTTCTTTTTTTTTTTTTTTCCCCGCCCCCGACTTTACTTTCTATTCAGCCCTTGGTATCAGCTCTTCTCCCCCTCCCAATAACCCTCTAATAGATTGTACATTGTTATTATTTTCATCTCTCACACTGACCGCTGTCTCTCTTCCCCCATGTTTTCTGTTGTTCTTTCCCCTGTGGAGGGGTGTATGGCTTTGTGTCAATCATTGCAATTGGTTCCCCCTTTCCCCCTTCTTCTCCCACTCTTCCCCCTACCCTACTGGTACCACTATTCCCACTCCTGTTCCTGGATTCTGTGTTTAGTGAGCTCTTATCTCTTTCTACACCTGTG
>PVJH01029697.1:0-25725 GCA_004026705.1 Nesogale talazaci | reverse complement strand
GGGGGTGGGGGGGGGGCGGCTCCCGAGGTTGCTCATCATTTTGGAAGCAGAAAGCCTCTTCTTTCTCCTTTGCCCATTGCTAGTGTGTAACAAGGCATATGAATTTCAAAATGATCACGTGTCCTGCAAACTTGCTGAATTTACATTTTTGCTCTCAAAAACAAGCAGATAATCAAACACAAACCCACTGCCACCGAGTCCCTGGAGGTTCATCACAGTCCCGGTGGGTGGAGCAGTAGTTCCATGTTGGACTTCAGGGTCAGCAGTTTAAACCCACTCTGAGGGAGAAAAGCCTTGACTTGCCGCTCCTGTGAAAAGTTACAGTTTGGGAAACCCACAAAGACAGTTCTGCCTACAGGGTTGCTGTGAGATTTTTTTTTTAGCTCTAGTCGTTGTATATTTGGCAGTGTGTGTGTGTTATTCGTTCTTAGAGCCTCTGAAGTGTTTTCACACTGTGCCTAGCCATATCTAGCACCATCTAGCACTCAGATCTTAAACGCCACATCCCCAGTGATGCCTCTCATCTGGTGAGAATGTTTCCCACTCGACATGCCCCTGAATTCTCGTTTTCCTTCCCCACGCCCATCTGCAGGCTTGGGAACGATGGGCCGAGGCATCGTCATATCTCTTGCGAGGGCCAAGATCCCCGTGATTGCTGTGGAGCTGGACAAGCAGCAGCTGGAGACGGCAGACAAGGTCATAACCTCTTTCCTGGAAAAAGAAGCCTCTAAACTGCGGCAGGATGGCCGCCCCTGGCCAGTCCCCAAACCCAGGCTGACCACGTCGATGAAGGAGCTTAGTGATGTAGACCTGGTCATCGAAGCTGTGTTTGAGGAAATGGAGCTGAAGAAGCAGGTCTTCACTCAGCTGTCAGCCCTATGCAAGCCAGAAACCTTTCTGTGTTCCAACACGTCAGCCCTAGACATCGACGAGCTCGCCTCTTCCACTGCCCGCCCGGGCCTGGTCATTGGCACCCACTTCTTTGCACCAGCTCATGCCATGAGGTTGTTAGAGGTGGTTCCCAGCAAGTACTCCTCCCCCACGACCATCGCCACTGTGATGAGCTTATCCAAAAAGATGAACAAAGTAGGCGTCGTCGTCGGGAACTGTTTTGCATTTGTCGGGAACCGAATGTTGTCTCCTTATTACCACCAGGCGCATTTCTTGCTAGAAGAAGGCGGGAAGCCAGAGGAGATAGACGGGGTACTGGAAGAGTTTGGTTTTAAGATGGGCCCCTTTAGAACAGCCGATCTCTCTGGGCTCGATATAGGTTGGAGATCTCGGAAGGGGCTAGGTCTTACAGGACCTACCTTGCCTCCCAGAACTCCGGCCCGAAAACGAGGCAATGGCAGATATTGCCCCCTTCCCGATCTGCTCTGTGAACGAGGACGCTTTGGCCAAAAGTCAGGTAAGGGCTGGTATCTGTATGACAAGCCCATGGGCAGGACTTGCAAACCTGACCCCTGGATATCCAAGTTTCTCTCTGAGTACAGAGAAACCCATCACATTGTGCCACGGGCCATTAGTCAGGATGAGATCCGGGAGCGCTGCTTGTACTCGCTCATCAATGAAGGCTTCCGGATCTTGGGGGAAGGCATGGCTGCCAGCCCAGAGCACATTGATACCATCTACTTGCACGGCTACGCGTGGCCAAGGCACAAGGGCGGCCCCATGTTCTACGCGTCCACTGTTGGCTTGCCCACGGTCATGGAGAAGTTGCAGAAATACCACAGGCAACACCCTGATATTCCCCAGCTGGAGCCCAGTGACTACCTGAAAAAACTGGCCTCCTTGGGCAATCCTCCTCTGAAAGAGTGGCCAAGCCTGGCAGGGCCCTCGACCAGTAAGTTGTGATCCAGCCCTCCGGATGGTGCCGGCCATGCGGCCCTCAGGTCATGTGCACGGACCATCAGCGGTGTGCCGCCCAGAGAGACAAACCAAGATAGCTCAGAAATCAAAAGGGAAGGGAACCCTAAACCTCCAGCTAAGCCTCCTTTTCAGATCTCCTGTCTCATTGTAGTGGGGCTGTGCTTCCTATGATATACATAATTTCAATCCCAACGAATAAGGAGAGAGCCTTATGAATAAGCTGCGTTCCCAAGTACTTTGGTCACTGGAGAAATATGCCATTAATTAATAAATGATAAGGGCAGCCACACCATACATTCTTTTTGACCCTTGCTAAACACACACACACACACACACACACACACACACACAGCACTGATGGAAAATCTCACAGATCACTTGTTCAACAAATCTTCATCGAGCATCTCTCCAGCTCTTGCATTACCTACTAGCACTGGGTCCACCTGCAGTCCAGGGGAGCATGGAGCCAGCAAGGGAAGGCTGTGATGTCATGGAGTTCCTAATATCAGGGGTAGGGTAAAGATGGTTGGCAAAGTGAGGGTCTCTGTGTGGGAGTGGGCATGGGAAGCTGCCCAAGGAGAGGCAGAGGTTGTAGCCGGGGGATGTGGAAAACCGTGGCCAAGGCAGAACAGTATTGAAACTGTGACCCATAAGAGTTAGGAACTGGTGGGAGAACCAAGTACTGTGAGGCCAGGATATGGCGCTCAAGGTGTCCTGGCAAGCGTACTCGGTGCATTGCTGCTGCCCAAGGCCCCGTCCAAGCCATGCCTGCTGTTTGTACATGGAGGGCCAGGGATGTTTGTGGGTAATTTCCTCAAGACAAGGGACGGTCCACCACCTGATCCTTTTCTGATTATGGAAATATATAGAAAACATTACGTTTCTGATTTCATATCAGAAGAGCTCTTCGATGACTTCTACACTGCTCGCCTTCTGATAATGTGATGGAATGGTAATGTCAGTTTCCTGATCACAAAAAACCCTGCTAACATTAGAACGGGCTCATTCTCGAAACCTCTGGAACAAGAGCGCAAGATAGCATTTATTAATTTTTTTATAGCACGAAGACTAATTTTTACACTTCACTTCATGTGCTTAAAAATTAAGGGCTGGGAGAAATACCAGAAAAAGAAAAAAATAAATAAAATTTAAAAAATTAAGGGCTAGGCAACACAAATGTTCATGACAGAATTACTCATAATAACCCCCAACTGGAAACAACCTACATGCCCATCAGCTGATGGGTAATCAAGTGTGGTCTATCCATACAGCAGAGCACTCTTTACTCAAAAAAAAAAAAAAATAATAAAGAATGAAGTACAAACACATGGCTATAGCCTGGATGAGCCATGAAAACATTGTGCTAAGTGATTAAAAAGCTGGTCACAAAAAGCAATGTGTTAGGATTCCACTGAGAAGGAGGTCAGGTGTGATCACTAGTGGGCATGGTGTTCTTTGGAGGGGGGGGGGTGATGAAAATGTTCTAAAATCCTTGTGATTGTTGCAAACCTCTGAAAGCCATTGAGAAATGCTTTAAATGGGTGAATTGTATGGTCTGTGATATGTATCTCCAAATTATTAAAGAAATAAATGAACCGGCACTGTTGTCCTTCAGCGTGATATAAATTCTCATGGTATTTCCCCCTCTAAATTACAGTGATCTAAAGGTCTGGTAGAATATAACAGAAGATAAACTTTCCATTATTAAAAAAAATAACACCGGAGTGTACCTTGAATTGTTCGATTTAGAATAATATTTGAGGGCTGAGCCCCGGTGGCGTAGTGGTTGAGTGTGGGACTGCAGCCCACGGACTTGGCAGTTCAAATCCAGCAACGGCTCTTCAGGAGCAAGGCTGGGTAGCTCCCACGACCACCAGAGGGCAGTGATGCCCCTCCCAAAAAAGAATAATATTTGAGATACAGCCTGGTGAACTTCCTATGTCATTGCTGTTAAATGCATCAGTGGGAATGATTCCTAAAAGACTTAACCTTATCTCCACATGATGTAATTCCAAAGTGATGTATAAAAGATACACTAACTTTTCCTCTTCAGACCATGAATGAATTTTATTTCAGTTTCTCCAGACTCATTTTCTACCCCAGGTTTGAGTTTTGGAGCTCGAGAGTCCTTGAATGGCCTTGCCGAGCCAGTCACCCCTGAAACGATCTGTTAATGTGGTGTTATCAGTGTAAGTCCCAGAGAGGCACGTCCCTGTCATCATGCTCTCAAAAGTTTCACAACCCAAAAAAGTTTCAGGACCGGTACTCTACATAGAAAATAGCAAGACGAAATATGAACTGTTATTGTGTAACTAAGGGAAAAACTCAGTCAAACTTGTTGGATGGAATTTGTGTTTTGTATAGTAGTTGATCTAATAAGCCTTTCTAAAGGATCACCGATCTTGTCCTTGAAAATGCACTTGCTTAAAAAGCTAAAATTACAGTTGTCGCTAATAATTCTAAAACTGTCTCAAAGGGGAAAAAAATAATCCCACGCTTCTGAAAGACATTTTTCAAAAGTGTGTTCTAATGGTAATTGATTCTGATGAGAACTATATATTAGAAGCACCCTTGAAGATTTGCCAGAAAACGCTGGCTTTCAAGATGGGCCTAATCATGCTCCTTGCCTCGGTAAAGGCCCGTGCAGCTGCAGTGGCTGTCTCCTTACTCACTTTCAGCAGGAACAGGTGTGCACTGCAGCGATAAAGCGAGGGGGCCGAAACACCCGTGATTAATGGTGGAACAGAATTGTTTATGCAAATCATACTCCACAGCTCTGTTAAGACCTTGAATTTCTCGGATCCCACCCTCGTCCTGAGAGCAGACACCGAGAAATAAGGAAAGCTTGCACTGGATGATCTAAACTTTCCTGGTAGCTTCTGAGAAGACTCATCTAAACCACATTTTCAGGACCATGCTTTAAAACAGCTCTCTGCCAGAATAGAATCAGCTGCAACTATTCTCGGGCTGTTCGTGCCATCTGCTCACACGCGTTTCTAGATTAGCCAATCAGCTACGCAGTCTCCACGCAGGGCAACTGCATCACAGTATGCCGAGGATGACAAGGTTTACGCTGTGCTCAGAGGGGCTGCCACTGACATAAAAATGGGAACCGCCCCCCCCACCCCACACACACACACACACACACACACACACCAATCTGGAGTTCTGTATTAGTGCTCTATTTAGTGCTCTCAAGCTCTTTATTTAAAGCTTTATCTACCAAACAAAACTTAGATGAGAAAAATGTTGGAAGTCCCATGGACTGCCAAAGGAATCAACAAGTTGTCTTGGAAAAAGTACAGCCAGAATGCGCCTTAGAAGTAAGGATAGCAAGACTTTATCCCACATACCATATATACTCTAGTATAAGCAGACCCAAATATCAGCCGAGGCACCTAATTTTACCATAAAAGTGTGCTGGAGAAACGACCTATACATGAGTATATGTAAGTATATATTTTGGATATGTCAACAGGAAAGACCAATTCCTGCCTGGCAAAGTAGAGGCACAGTAAGAAAGAGAAAGGCCCCGACAAAAGGAATCAAGACAGTGGCTGCAGCAAAATGCTCAAACACGGCCATTGTGAGGCTGGCAGAGGACTAGGCGATATTTTGTCACTACGAGTTGGCGCCTACTGGACACTAACAGGCCCAATTTCTTGAGTACAATATGACAGCTCGTCTATTTGCATTCGTTTCCTAAGGTCCCTGTAATCCTGTACCACAAACAGGGAAGCGTAAGACAGCAGAAATGTAGGCGCACGGCTTTGGAGACCACAGCTTTAAGACAAGGGTGTCCACGGGCCAGGCGCTATCTCTGCAGGCTGTAGAAAGGGAAGGGCGCCTTAGCATCTGACGATCCCTGGAGAGCCTGGTCCTTTCTTGACGTGCAGCTGCATCATTCAATCCTCTGTCTTCAGTTCTCCCCTTCTTGCTGCCTTCCCTCTGGGCCTCTGTTTCTGCTGTAAGGACACCAGTCATTCTGGAGGGAGTAAGCTCCATCCTATTCTATCTGGTTACATCTTCAAAGATGCTATTTTCAAACCAGGTCACCTTGGCAGGTACCAGAGAGAGGACTTCAGCATATCTTTTTGTGGGGGTGAGAGACGGGGCATGATTCAACCCACGAGATTGCTTTCAGTGCTTTCTCTCTAGCACTCTAAGGAAGAAAACCGCGAGAGAGATGGTGCTTTTAATTCTTGTCCAGAGAATTTCAAGGCATTCCAACTGCAATATTTATTTGTTCTCTTCACGCTTAAAATAACCTGGTAGCATGAGTGCCTGGAAGCAGCTTGTCAGCTGTCACGAGCAGAGAGGAGGCTCTCTGTCTTGTGCCCGACATTCCTGCTCTGAGGCTTCTTCCACCACCTGGAAGAGAACGCCAAAGCGTTTGCTACTCAGCTGGCGACAGGACCATCCTGTACCATCCTCACCTGCCCTGCGCTGGCTGTGGCCTAGAGGACTGTTGGTTTGTAAATCTGAACACTCCCTTCACGTCCCCCTGCTTCTGAGTAACCAACTCCCTGACTTTTTGCAAGGAGGGGGTTGCCCCGAACAGAGAAGAGATTAGTCAACTTCTCTTGCACCAAGTAGTGGACAAATGGATTAACTCCAGGATGGAGGTGGAGGAGCCCGCCCGCACTATCTGGGGCACAACCTTCAAGCCCAGCTGTTTGCTGTGTCCTTTCCCTCCTCTCCCCTGATTGTTTTTGGGGATCCCTTCCAGCATCTTAAGGAAGCCTACCAGGTGAGGAGCTGGGCTGCTAGCGGCCAGGCCACCAGTGCTATTCCACCAGCAGCTCCCAGGGAGAGAGGAGGCTTTCTGCTCCTGAGAAGAAGTCGTCAGTACCACAGGACCAGTCCGACCCATCCTAGAGGGTCACGTGTTCGTCCGGGTGGGCTAGAGGAACAAATTTCATAGACACGCATATAGATGTAGGGAAAAGGTTTATATGCAAGAGGAACAGGACATTGAGCCCAGTCCAGTTCAAAGTCATAAGGCCGATATTAACCCATATGCCCGAAATCAGTCTATAAAGTCTCCTTCTGACTCATGAAGTCGCAGGTCAGTGGGTGCAGAATCCCGACGCTGGCAGGGGTCTCCACATGGCTCCTCCCTTCCAGGGCTCAGGGTCCATCAACAGCAGAAGCAACTCATCGCTGGCAGAGGCCTCCATGTGGCCGCCCCAGTTTCAGAGGTCTGGCTCCATCAGGGCAAAGCCGTGTGGTCTCTCCGCCGGCTCCTCCAGCTTCTCAGACACTGCCATCTTGTCTATTATTCATCGTCTCTGAGGCTAACTCCCAACCACTGGGGAAGATAGCTTCTCATCTTCACAAGGGAAATATCGCGAGATTTCCCAGAAGTCTCAGGAGAAAGCCATGTCCACATAGAGGCTTCATTGGCTACTCAATGGCTATCTCCAGATTAACAAGCTAGACTCCACCCCTACATTTCAGTCATAAAATTAACATAAGCACATGGCTGCCACAGTCGCCGTGCATGGGAACCGGCTCCCATGGCAGTGCGTTCCATCTTGTTGGGGTTCCTGCCTCAGGTTGCCGAGAATCTCATGGGTGTCCCAGTGGAGTCCTACCCCAAGACTGGACTCAGAGGACATAGGATTGTAGAGTTGAGGACCAGCCATAGCCCCGGTCCTTGGGGACATTGAGAAGCAGGGCTGCTGCTTTTCGCAAGAGTCATTTGTGAGACAGAGGCGGAGAGAGAGATATTGACGGTGATGTCACTGGTGGCCCTGGGTGGCTAAATCACTTGCACTTGGTCCCAACCTGCCCAGCAGTGAGACTGCAGAAAGCAGGCCTGATGGTCTGCTCCCATGACCATCACAACCAAGGGCCAGCGCCCGCAGCGGTCACCCCGTCGTAACATGGGACTCACAACCAGCCTGTGTGTGAGCAACGAGGACAACACGGCAGCCTTTTCTTTCCGCAGCCGCTCCACCCCCCGAGTCCGCGCATTCCAAAATGTCTACTGACATTGCGGGTACCAGGAGCCATGGTGGCACACCGGTTAAGCACTCGCCTGCAAACCTAAAGCTCAGTGGTTCAAACCCACCAGCAGCACTCTCTCCGGACACCTGGCCAGGGCTTGGGGGGAGGGGGTTGGGGATAAGTCTGAGCTGCTGCCCCCAACTCTAAGCTCCCCACTAACGCCAACGGAGCGGAGTCTCCCAACCTCTTCCAGGGTCTGCCCTGCGTAGGGGAAGCTCCCAACACCGAGCTCACCGCCGTCAAGGGATTCTGACTCCGTGAACCGGGAGGGCCGAGTAGGACGGGCCGTGGGGCCTGGAGGCTGTGCGTCTTTAGGGGAGCACCAGCCTCTCTCATAACTGGCGGCATTTGCTCTGCCCGTGGGAAGTCCTGTAGTTCTTGGCTGCGCACAAGAAGGAATTCCCGCCGATGCCGGGCTTGTGACCCAAGTGAGTCTTTAGACCAGCAGAGACGTTTCTGGCGACACGGGCAACCTCGTGGGAATGCGCACCCCACGGAACCTGGGGCCAGAGACAGCCGCAAGGAAGACCACCCGGCCGGGCTCGGCTTGAGGCCGGTACTTGGGGCCTCGTCTGGGAGAGCGTTCTCTATTGAGGAACTCACACGCACTGTCGGGTCTGCCTGCGGTCTGCCCCTGTGCCCTGCCTTCTGCTGAGCGGTGTTGACTCGGGCTGCAGCTCCCTCTCCTTTCTCAGAAGTCTCTCAGCGCATCTCTGGACCAGTTTTTCGGTGACTTGATCCCAATTTTGTTCTGGTGGCCACAGGAGAGGGAGGGCAGGACCGAGGTGGCCACATCCTGATTTGCAAAACCTCTGAATTGTCTTCAAGCTAGAGGGAAGTGTAAGCTGAGGGGGACTCAAATAATCCAATGACTGCATATGTTAGACAGCATTCTCTAGAGAAACAAAACCAGGACACTAACAACTTTATAGATATTTATATAGATAGATAACAAGAAATAAATAATCCATAAAGCAGTTCGAATGGCTCAGTGCAATCAGTTCTGTGAGACAGCAAATACACGGGCAGTCTTTCAAGTCTTCGGGGCCGCCGGCAAGTCCTCTGCAGAGCAATTCAGGATATCCAGCCACAGGCAGCAAATAGCATGACAGGTCACTAACAGTCAGCCAGATGATAGGGTCCACCAGTCCCCAACTCAAGAGATATATATTCCAATAGTGTGGCGAAGCAGGTCTTAAAGGAACCTCAAATTACAGTGACACAGTCCACAGGTTAGGTGTCCCATAGGTAGTGTAGCTTGCAAATGGAGGTGCAGAATAATCAAGGCAGCTGCACACTGGTCTGATGATCAAAGAGCCAGAGACAAGAAAGACGAGGCTTGCCGAGCCATTTATCTCTCTGCCCTTCACTTAATCCCACATGTGTTCATTGGCCATGTTGGCACAACAAACCTACCTATCACACCGCTTTAAGTATATGTATAAAAAAAGATATACCAAAAGGCAGCTTATTATTTAACCTGGTATCATAACACAGCTGTTTCACAGATGACATTAAAAAAAGAGTAAAGAATGTGAAATTGTCATGTCCAATTGTCATGCTGCTGGGCTGCAACCCTGGTGACAAGTGTCATGTTAGCAACCAGTTTGCCCAACCCAACAAACAAATTAGGTGTTGGTTCTGCTGAGCCAGTGCACACTGCCTGAATTCTACCTCGGAGAATGAGCTTTTAGCTCAGAGGAAATGGGCCACTTCTTCAGGTCCCAAAGTTCAGAGGCATCTGAGCACTTGATAGGATCAAATTGGTGGACCTGGATGTCCTCACCCATTCCTAAGTTCTTCATCCCAGTCCAAGCCCTAACCCTGATGTAGGGGTCTTGCTAGGAGAGAAGACGGAGACTTCTCTGGATCAAGATCACGAATCCTGATCTTGAGACCAAAAGAAGCCCAAACCCATACAACCCACTGCAACCAAGTTGATTCTGACTTATAGCCACTGTATCTCCACTCATAGCTACTGTATCTCGGGTTTCCAAGGCTAGACAGGAGTGGGTGCCCCTCCTCCCTCGAAACAGCTGGTAGATATGAACCACTAACCCTGTGGTTGTCAGTCCACCACTCCACTGGCAGGACTACCAGAATTCCAGCTGCGAGGCTCTGCAAAGGTTACCAGGGGAATCCTCGGCCACTCCCCCTTCCTGTCACCTTGGTCCTAACTCACCCCCCTCACCTTTCACTGTGACCGTCTATGCAGCAAGAGTCTCCAGCAATGACCATCTGCTTCCATGCAATTACACCTTCCCAGAAAGTGGCAGGAGGGTCTGGTGGCATTGTGATTATGCCTTGTGCTGTGATCCTCGAGGTGAACTATTCAAAACCACCAGCTGCTCCTTGGAGAAAGACAGGCTTTCTCCTCCTGTAAAGATGTACCCTGGGAAGTCCCAGAGCAATTTGACCCTGTCCTCCGGGATGGCTTTGAGCCGGCACGGATTCGATGACGTAATTTTTTTTTAAACTGCAAAGGCCTAGAGTTAGAATACCCAAGGGAAGAGCATTCTCAGAACTTCATCGGGTCAATTCCCAGTTGGAACTGAGTGCATGTCACCTGACAACAACAAACAACAGACGTGTTTCAAATGCCTGAGATGCTAGCTACAGATGTCCCACTGCACCGTCCCCACTGCTGAGCTGATAGTGTAACAGCTCCAGCTGGTCAGTTGCACAGTGACCCATGCCAGGCCTGTCTGTCCTCCCCCTACCGCAGGGAGGAGGCCCACACAGCCGGCCAGCTGGTCAGCAGTTCCAGTTCCTGTTTTAGAGTGTCCTTCCCAGGGCCATTTCTGTTTGTCATAGGCCAGATCCCTAAGAAACGGTCTCTGAGAAGCAGAACCATGATCCTTACAGGAGCAAATAAAGCAGGATGAAGCACCAGAGGACTGGAACCATAGCCTGGGTTCAACAGAGGCTTTCTTTGATGTAGGGGAACTCCAGGCTCGACTAACCCTTCAGAGATGTTCTGAATGGAGACACAGGCGTGGGGCCTTTGTACCCTTCTCGTGCTTGTGGGCTACCCTCAAACCGAAAGGCTTCTACCTTCAGCCAAGGACAAGTTTCTGGCAGGAAGTCCCAGCGACCAACACTCTCAGAAGCTGGCAAACAAGTGCCTTGGCTTAAAGGAGGGGAGGAGAGGGGAGCGTTGTGTCTGTGTAGGGCCCCACAGCACCCAACATTCCCTTTTGGCTTTGTAGACCTCCGATATTGATCTCATTACACTTCTATCTGTTTCTTGGCCATGAACCTCAAGGAGCCTCTGAGCTGGCCTGGCCTCTGAGAAAATGTGATGGAGGCCACAGCTGGCCCCCTTGGTCAACCAAAAGGAAAAGAAAGCAACTCCACACTAGCCCTAGGCAGAGTCAGATTTACCTCCACCTGCCATCTTTCTTCCTTCTTTTTTTCATCCTTTTTAGTTCTAGTCTGGCACCAACCATCCCTCCCCCAGCATCCTGCTGATCTGCTGGGCTTGAGAATTCATCACAATGGCTGCACAGAGTTCACAGACAGTCCTTAATGTTATGGGAGTTTATTAAGAGCGCTAAGAGGTTACAAAATGTCACCACTACAGTTCTTTTGCTGCAGTGCTTCTCGGGTATTCCGGCAGCCATGTCGCTGTGGTCCCCAGCCTCTCGGTCACACGGTTCTTTGGCCTCTGCCACCTTTCTGTCTCGTGGACTTGGCAAGACTCCTCTGCACTGTTTCCTGGTCTTGGCACGTTGGCATCGGCTGCCCCTGCCACTTCAGAAAGGGATCTCGGACATGCTCCACTAGGGACTCTCTTTCCTTAAAGGAATTCCTCTCCGTGTTTCTGAGATGGTTCACTCTTGTCCTCAATGAGACAGCAAGATTGACCAACGTCCACGAGGAGGAGTGTTCCACACACCTTGTTCGCACTGTCCCACTCAATCATTTGGTGGACGTTACAAAGATATGGATGGACAGAAGAGCCATGTCACCACACATCCCTATCTGGCCCTGGAAATCATCTATTCTGAGATGTCCCGTCTCCCTCAGCTCACGAAATCCTTCTCTGGGGGCCTCTAGAATTCATGATCGATGTCAGCACAAACTCCTCCACTCTCTTCAGTGTTCTCGTCTTGGTTTAAATCCTTGGGGTCTTCGCCAACATCTCCAATGAATCACTTCACCAAGCAGCTTCTGAAATAAATTGTGAAATAAAACAAAGTAACTATGGAAGTCAAAGTATCACCTTTATTCGTGATAGTGACCAGGTGGGAGGATGCAGTTAGGAACGTGAGCCCTGTGGACTTGGTAAGACTACACTTCGAGAACTGGACAAGCCTCCCACACACCTACAGCCCACACTGGTCCACACATAACCCTCCTGTTTCTGAAGCCCTTGCTTACATAGTTTTAGATCATCTATCACATGCAAATTATCTCAGATATTTAAAAAAAAAAAAACACATGACCCGCAGTGAATTTGTTCATATTTTTTTTGTTTTGATTTGTTTTAACTGTGCGGCCCTCCATCAGTCTGGGGGACAGTGAACTGGCCCTATGTATAAAAAGTTTGAGGGCCCCTAATATAGACTAATAATACTGGAGGTGGTCACTAAAAACGAATGGCCACTTACCTTAAGGAGGTCAACCTTTCCCTCACCCTTTCCCTCCCCTCCTCTAGTTGACTATGTTCTAGTTGACCACTTCTTCTTCCATATTCCACCACCACCTCCTTCATCCTCCTCCTCAGCTGTCCTTCCTCCCTGTACTTCCTCCCTGTACTGTACCCACCAGCTTATCTACCCGCCCCCTTCATCTGTGCTCATGTACCCTGCCTTTCCTCCCTCTACGAACCAACCCTCTCTGCATCTTTGCACACTAGTCCCGGCCCCTCTCACCTGCCCAAATAAGCTGTTCCAACAATTCTCTTCCCTTTCTTCTGCTTCATTAACTTCCCTCTCTGTTTGGCTTCTTTCCAATCAGCATACAAGCTGTACTCTCCCCCAACTTAAAAGAAAAAAAAAAAGAACTTAGAAGGACCTTGAAAATCTTACAATTAGTGAAGCAAGTTAACCATGAAAGGACAAATATTGTATGAAGGAACAATCCGCAAATGTCGAGCCCAAAGGGTACTGATTAGTGGCCACCAGGGTGAGACGCCCCGCTGCCAGGTGGATGACAACTCATGGCTATGCTGTAGCGACAGGTGGAACCGCCTCTGTGAGGTCTGAGACTGTAACTCTTTACTGGAGTGCCAAGCGCCACCTTCCTCCTGAGGAGCTCTTGGGGGTTTGGAACTGCTGACCACATGCTTAGCAGCCCAATGTACAACCACTACACTACGGCAGGAAGGAGAGGGTGAGCAGGGGGAAAGGGTGGTGCAGTGGTTGCCCACTGGGCTGTGATTTTCAAGGCTGGCAGTGCAAAACCACCAGCGTCTCTGTGGGAGAGGCAGAGTGAGTCTTGGAGACTCACAGTGGCAGTTCTACTCTGTCCTTGTGGGTGTTGTTTTCCAGGGGTTCAGGAAGCAGTGAGTGTTTGTTTATGGTGCTGAGGACCTTGGTCACAATCACAGGTCAAGGTTGCACAGCATGATGAATGTCACCGACGTCCATGGATTGTACACCTGAACATACAATGTTGAGTCTGTGGCTATTGCGTTATGTAAGGTTTTCCAGAAATTTGAAAGTAGCTTTAAAATCTCTCCTGTCTTAAAGAGTCTGGATCTCCCTCCCCCGTCAGCTACACACAGTTTCCTTTCTTTCTTGGCAAAACGTCAGTGCTGACTCTACTCTTTGTTTCCCAGTGCTTCCCTCTCGGCCGCTCTTGAACCTGGTCCAGTCTGGCTTTTGTCCGCACCGCCCACGAAGACTGTTTTTGTCAAAGTCACCAATGACCTTGTTGCTTCTGAAGGCAATGGTCAGTTCTTGTTTTTTTGGACTGCCCTCAACCTTCCTGTGCATCTGCCGGGACTCCATGGCGGGGCCTCTGTCTCCCCCACTTGCGATGCTGGGAAGCCAGGCTACAGTCTTGGTGGCCCGTCTTTTCTCTATAGAATTCTGCACCAGTTCTCTCAGTGGTCTCATGGAGGGTCATGGCTTTAAGTCTGATATACACTTTGGAAAGTCATGCCTGAGTCCACACTCAGCTTGAACTCTTCCCCTGAACTTTGAACTTGCTGGTCTGTTTGACATTGACATTTAGATATATAATTGATAATGAAAACTTAGCGTGCTCAAAATTGAACTCTGGCTCTCCTCCCTGCCCCCTCTCCCCCTCCTCCGCCGCCCCCCCCCCAAGAGGAAACCTTGCTGCTCCTGCCCCTTCGAGTGCGCGTTCTCAATAAGCAACTGCTCCATGTCGTCAGTGGTCAGGACTGGAGGCTGCAACCCTCCGGGACGCTCTTGTTTGTCTCCCGCCTGCGACTCTCGAGGGCTCTGCCTTCGAATCAAAGACTGCCTGTCACTGTGATCGCCTCTGCTACTGCTGAATCTAAGCCATCATTTTCTCTCACCTGAGGCAGCAGTGCCCTCACTGGATAGACTCCCTGCTCCCATCTGGGCTTCAGTAGGGCAGCCAATCGAGCACAGAACCCATCTACCGAAAGTCCTCCAGCCACTGCCCATCGCATTTCAGCGCAGCCTTTGCACTGACAACGGGCCCTCTGTGATCTGGCCCCATTCTCTCTTGGACCTTAGCTCCTATTTCTCTCTGCCTGATGCTCTCCACCCCAAGAACACTTGCCACCCTGGCATTCTTCTAACACGCCTAACAGACTCCTACTGGAAGGTCTTTCTAGCGATAACACATTTCCTTCAATATCTGGATGGCATGCGCCTTTCTTTCAGCTTCCATCTCTGATAGAATAGCAGCTCTTTCTTGCCCCAACAATCTCCGTCCCCTTTACTCTGTACTTACAGAGTGTTTTGCCCTCCATGACCCTCCCTGTAGTAGAATGGAAGCTCCTTGAAATCAGACATTTTGTGCATTTTCTTCATTGTTGTGTCTGGAACCCGGACCAGGCCAGACAGGTAGGAGCAATCTCGCTCAATATAGTTGTTCAGTAAGTGAGCATCTTGATGTACTTTTTTTTCTGAGACCAGCCATTCTAAAGCATCAAGCCTCACCTCCTGCAAGCTGGGGATTAGCCTGGATCATCTTAGGGGCATGAAAGGAAGGCTTTTCTATCAGAAGCTTGTGCCTCCATTGTCTAAAAGCTTTGCAGCTTAACCTAAGATGATATAAACATTAAATTTCCATTAGTAACCTAACATCTTGCCTTGCCTAATGACCCCCTAACAATTGAACCCACAGACCAATAAAGTTTTTCCTGATTTGTGACTTACATAAAAAGTACTTAAGTAAAAAAAAAGAAAAAAAAAGGAAAGAAAAAAGTACTTAATTTACAAAGACCTCAAGATTAAATGATATCTTGTTGAATGGTTCTGAAGCCCTCTTTCATTCAGCTCAGAAAAACACAGAAGAGGAAATGTAAAACTCAAAGCTATGGATGCTATTAGAAGGCCTGGACTCTTGGAATCTGGACAAGTGCAGAAAATCGGAGTCTCCCTTTAGATTTTTGAGATCATTCATTTTATTTTATTTATTTATTTTTTTGGTGGCATCACTGCCCCGGTGGGAGTAGGAAGCCCAGCCTTGCTCCTGGAGAGCTGCTGCTGGATTTGAATCATCAACCCTGTGGACTGCAGTCCCGCACACAACTGCGCCACTGGGGCTCAGCCAATTCATTTTATTTTTGAGCGCAATGGGGAACACACCATCCAGCACTCTCCACTTTCACAGCCAATGGCATGGGTTACGGTCTTCAGGGAGCCCATCCCTTCTCACCTAGATCCTCCCTAAATGACCCCCCTCCCCCGCCCCCTTCGGCTCCTGCACTGCAGTTTAAGGTGCCCAACGGCCCTCAGGAACATCTTGTCCTATACAGGCCAACTGTACTGGGCTCAGAAACCTCCGGGCAGCACACATAATTTCTGCTTCACTACTAGCCTAGAAAGAGGCCCCCTGGGCCACAGGGCATGAGGGGTCAGCCTGTTCACGGGAAGATGGTCAGAAGGGACCTCAGTAGCATAGTGGGTTACCCATCAGGCTGTGCGCTGTGAGATCAACAGCTCAAACAAGTGAGCAGCTTCTTGAGAGAAAGAGAAGGCTGTCTAGCCCCGTACAGAGTGACCGTCCCAGAAACTGAGGGAACAATTCAACCCAGCCATCGTGGGTCTCCCTCAGTCAGAATCGATTTGATGGCCACTGCTCTGTCCTGTTTTTCTGTTTTGCCTGTTTGGGTCATGTGCTTCTGTGACCTTATGGGGCAGTTCCACTCCATTCCATAAAGTCACTGTGAGTAGGAAGGGACCCTACAGAGGTGGCCTGGGGTGCCGGTGTTACTAACACCGAGGCGAGAGGAGGCACCCTGGTGGCTCAGCGGGTTACACACTGGACTGCTTACTGCGAGGTCAGCACTTCGAACCCACCGAGGGGGGGTGGGTTTCAACTCCCATCAAGAATTAGAGTCTCAGAAAGCTGCCACCCCTGGGGCAGGTCTATCCCGTCCTACAGGATTGCTTTGCCTCGGAATTGAGGGAGAGGCAATGGAGTTGAGGGGGGTTGAGTGGTTGGTAGAAGCAAGGCCTGGTGATCTGCCTCTTTAAAGATTGCAGGCAAGCCAGCCAGGGTACGGTATAATACAATACCGAGAAAGCACACAGCATTAACTCTTTAATGCCCCTCCCCCTCCCCCATCACGACCCCAGTGCTGTCTTACAAATCGGGCTAGACCAGAGTAGGTACACTGGTCAAGATAAGAGCTCTGGACACACGGACTCCAGGAGAGATCATGAGGATAGTGACAGCACAAGAGGAGAAAGGGGGGACCTATCACAATGGTGGGCCTACACCCTTCCCTCCCCTCCACACGCACACAGGGTAATGGACAACAGAAACATGGGTCAAGGGAGACAGTGGATGGCGTAAAATCTAAAGATAAATATAATTTCTAAATTATCCAGGGTTTCACGAGGGGAGCGGTGAGGGTAGAAAAGAGGAGCTGGTAGCAAGGGCTCAAGTAGAAAACGTTTTGGAAACGGTGATGACAGCCTATGTGCAAATGTGCTCGATACAATTGACGTGTGCATTGTCTGAAGAGCTGTAAGAGCCCCTAATAAAGTGATTGATTAAAATAATAACAATAAAAAAGGATTACAGGCAAGAAACTCTAAAGGACAGTTCTACTCTGAAAGAAACGGGGTCACCACGGGTCCGAATCAACTCAGCGGAAACATAACGTCAATAAGTCACTTCCAAGCCCGGAGAAAATCCAAGCTAACAACCAATGCACTGCATGACGAGCCTGGGGCGCAGGGAGGAACGCCCCAGTGGTTCCGAGCCTGCTGCTTTTTCCACAGTAGACAGCCACGTCTTTCTTCCGCTGAGCAGCTGGTAGGACTCCACGGTTTGGGTATTTGGTTGCACCACCCCAGCGTCTTGCTGAGAAGCTCTCTGGAAAGTCCCCCTGTGGAGGGCAGAGGTCTGCTTTTAAGCAAGAGAGGAGCCAAGACTTTACATATGCGATAGTGGCTCTCTAAGACCGTTTGTTTTTGTGACTTTAGACAAAATGTTCTATGCGCTTCTGGAGCTCGTGTCTGGATATGACATGGGTCAGTTTTATAAATAATAGGCAATTTGAGTAGGTGGAAATTGGAGATAGAATTTCAGCCACAATAACATTTGAAATTGTTAGGTTTTCAGTGAGCGTCATGTTCTTGGCTTCAAATAACCTTTCCCAGAATGAAAATTATGTAAGATGTACATAATTTTCTTTTAGGTCTTGTTCAAGCTGCAAGAGAGAGAATTAGAATACCTTTTCAATTTGAAAAACCCAACCCCTTATTCTTACACGGTTCAAGAAAAGTCAGCTTTATTAATTCTTTAAACTCTGGATAAGAATTTTAAAAACAATAATTCAACAATTTTAGTTAGGGCTTTGTTCCTTTAATAAAATATTTTATCTCTTAGCAAGTAAATTATGAACAATTTTCCAGTGTAAAATCCACACTGTTGTCAATGTCATAGGAAATAGCGGTTCGTGGTGGCATTTAGTTCACTTGACCATTTCCGAAAAGCCATTAATTTTAATGAAAAATGCAGTGGATAGATGTAGGCAGATTCTGAATGTGCTAGGAATTTGAGCTTCTCGTCGAAATCCGAAGGCCAGAGATTTCTTTTATTTTGTCCTCTTTGGAAAGGAACCCTTGATGTACAATAGCCCTTACGCTTTCTCATCTAGATTAAACGCTGCCTTCTTTGCCTTTCTGCACGTTGATTCTATTTTCCGTCATTTAACCATTGTTACTTTCTCCCAGGGTTACCGGGATGGGGATGAGAAAAGGAAAGGTATCATTTACATATCATTTGCCTAATCATCTCCATTGATTTGCATAAGTTAATAAATCCATCGGAGAGAATGAGAAACAGATCCAGCCAGAGAGAAGACAGATCCGGGAGTCTGGGATTGGGACTGGACCTGACACAGTTCCGTAGGGGCCTCCCTTCAGGGGGAAAGGCATCTGGGGTGACGGCATCCAGGACAGCAACCTCGGGGCGTGAGGGCACTGGGTCTGCCAGGAGGGGGACTGGCACGGAGCTGTCGCTGGAGAGAGCAGAGGGAGGAAAAGCCGTAGAATGAACTCTTCCTGCTCTTCCCCTCTGCTAGCTGGTGCTGCATTTCCCGTGATCCCCCTGAGCGGGGGGGGGGGGGGGGGGGGGGGGGGGGGGGGGGGGGCGGGGAGGAGCAGGAGTCCAGGAGCTGTGCATCAGGGCTGCTTCTGCTGGCCGCTGGCAGGGTGACAGCCCCAGCACACAGGGCCCTTTCTTCTCGGGGAGGCAGCGCGGAGCTGTTGCCGCTGGAGCCTTGTTTCCAGGGAAGGCTCTTTGTAGCCATCTGTGTCCCGTTCCGGGCATGGCTGGGCCAGAGGACAACTCCAAGAGAAGTGGGCCCCGCATGGGTCATTTTTTTTAGTTCTTCTGAACTTAGTGACTTCACAGGGTCCCCAAACTGGAAGCTGGCTTAAGTCAGCGTGGGGAAGGCAGTTGTCGCCATTGCCCCGCCTCCTTTTAAAACCAAACCCACTGCCATGGAGTGGATGCTGACTGGTAGTGTCCCTTCGTGGACGGGGCAGCGCTGCTCTGTGGGTTTCTGAGACTGTCACTCTACAGGGGTAGAAACCTCAGAGGGCACTGGTGGTTTCAAACTGCTGACCCTGCTGCTCGCAGCCCCGTGGGTAGCCTTCTGGGCTCCTGTCCTCCCCACCCCCGTTTTAGGCAGGTGGAATATCATCTACAACAAACCCTACTTTATTTATTTGCTTTCTCCTTCGCCCATATGTGCTTATCTTTTTTAAAAGAACTTTTTGTTCCTTTGTTTGGGGGGCATCACTGCCCTCTGGTGGGAGTAGGAGGTCCAGCCTTGCTCCTGGAGAGCCGCTGCTGGATTTGAACCGCCAGCCCTGTGGGCCGTAGTCCCACACTCAACCACTGCGCCACCGGGGCTCAGCCCCATACGTGCTTATCTCATCACAAAATCTTCTACTTGTATCATCTCCCTTAATTCTCACAACAATCCTATGGGGGGCTGGGGGGCAGGGTGCACTCTTAAGTAACACTTGCTTTTAAATGGAGTTATTTTTATCAACGACAACAGCATCTACATAATGTGAAAACAGTCAATGCCTATGCCAGTCACAGCGAGCTCTTCTGCCCTGTGGAGTTCTTGGTAGGCAAGGGGTTGGCCTTGTTAAAGCCCGCTTGTTAAAGCCCCGGACTCCTGAGGGTTCACAGCCTTCGCAGAGGCGAGACACGTTGTGGAGAAGAAAGCTTGGGTTTTGGAGCCAGTCAGATATGGGTTTGAATTCTTGCCCCACACCTGGGACTCTGAGCCAGAGTTTTCTCATTTGTGAAACAAGAATACTGCCTCCTTGCTTGTTTTTGCAAGGAGAGTTACATAGGAAAGTTGTGGGCACACTGAGAGATCAAGAACAGAGCGGTACTCGGAACTGAGTAACAGGCTTGACTGGGAAGCGCAGCTGCCAGGCTACCTCGTGGAGGCCCAGAGCATAGGGCAAGGTGCCCTTGAGGGAAGGGGACGAGTGACCAGGGTTGGGAGAGGATTGTGTATCCTCCTGATCGAAGTTTGAAGGAAGGTGGCCTCTGACTGTCCCTTAGGACAGTGTGGGAGGTGGAGAGTGTCTGTGAGCCAGAAACATGGAAGGAAAACGGTGATCATGCCACTCCCAGGACCCAACTGGACCAATCACACACTCACACAATAGATGCTAGCTATTCTCGTTTTGTTTTGTGTGGGACTGCTAACCACGAGCTCAGCAGTTCAAAATCACCAGCTGCTCCTCAAGAGAAAGATAAGAATTTCTCTTCCCCTAAGAGTTGACAGTCGTGGAAATTCAAAGGGGCTTTTAGCTATAGTCGACTCGCTGGCAGTCAGCTCGGCTACTCTCCCCAAGGCAGGTTGGATCTGAAGCTAGTGCGACTGACACTCACACAGACCCCTCTCCAGGGTGAGCGGAAACCCTAGCAATGGCATATTTCATAATTGTATGTTCTCTGGAAAATCCTGGAACCAAACCCCAACTTCCCTGGCCCCTTAGGGTTTCCAGAACTAAATCTGGACGACCGCCCCAGTGGTCTCCAGGGCAGATTTGAACTGTCAACCTTCCCACGGGCAGTCCAGCACTTAGCCTACTGCTCCCGAATGAGGACGCCACAGCATGATATCCATGGCAGGTTCACTTTGAGGCTGAGACCCTTTGGAAGCTACATGTCAGGCTCTCTTTGGATCCTCCCGTACACTCAGATGCGAGAGCACACGTGCTGGGCACCCAGCTTCCTGAAGGCTAGGGGTGAAAACCCAAAATCCATTTGCAGAGTCCCACCTGGAGTAAGACTCCATGGAAACCCTTCAGATAATGAACCGCAGTGGTGCGTAGTCTTACCCTCAGGTGGAGTGATTACTTCCCACTCCCTGTCCAGACAGCCCAGGCAGGGGCAGTCTCCCATAAGGACTTACTCTGGTGTGTTCCTAGATGGACAGTGCTGGGGGTCGCATAGTCACTGGACTAATTCCGTAAGTTCTACCTATAATAACATACGTGACAGGTTGAGACAGAATCACAGGAAGCAGACAGAGCTCAGTGAGGGATGAAAAGCAAAGATAGGCTTTATTGGAGGTAGGGAAGGACTTTGGGAAGGGAAGGGACAGCAGAGAGAGTGAGAGACAGGAGCATTTTGAGCTCCTGGGTGGGTCCCGGGGCCTGAGAGTTAGGCCAGGGCAGCCTCGCCCAGTATTGGGGCGGTGGGACATATATAGGGTTTGAGCTACATGCGGGCTGATGAAAGAAAGGGGAAGTTTCTTGTGCTGCTGTTTGCAAGTTTCGAGTTGGGAGATGACCTGTGAGCAAATCATCTCTTTTTTCAAACTTGTTTCCTGGAATGTTAGAGGGGGAGCTCTGTGCCTTGTCTGGATAGAGGCTGTGCCCTGCCGGGGAGAGAAGCTCTGTGAGATGCCAGAGACAGGGGTTATCAAGTTCAACAGGTTGTTCATCTCTTTCTTGTGAGGCTGGTGCTAAGGGGTGCAAGGGGTTGCCTGGTCCAGGGCGCTGCCTGGTTCGACCCCGGCCTATACAGTATGTTTTCCAATCTTGGTTCTGTTCCTGATTCTGTAGTACCACTTGTAATTGTGATGTATTGCTGTACCACCAATAACGAGTTTGTGACAGTTTCTTTAGTTCTAGGCCTTATTTAACTAGTGTCCTGACTTTGACTCCTCGGCCTCCATTATGACCTCATGCTAATGACCTTCCTGGTTCAGATGATGTGTTTGTCTTGTCTTTGTCCCCTTTAAGACTTAAGTTCTTCTAAAGTACTATTTGAGATCAGGGTCACTTTTGTACCCGCAAGCACACTTCAACATGGGAAGGAAAGCAGGGAGAGGGGACTTTCATGTCAACTGGAGGGCCCCACCCCACTGACTAAGGTGGAAAGTCCAGCTAGGATGTGGGCATCTGTAAACAGCTGAGGCACTATCCCAAGCCAGTTCCCAGAGAAAGGAGTTCAGCCACACATCTTCCAAGAAGGGGAAGTGCGAGCTTGTAAGCACCCAGCCTTGTTGGCGTGAGTTATGAGCGGGGAGGTAGGCGAGCTGAGCTGCTTCCTGACACCCCAGGGCTCTCCACAGAAACCCCACCAGCAGGGGAGAGCCTCCCCATCTGTCCCGTCAGAGTCACCTCCTAGCACGCTCCAAGAGCACCCTGTGGGTGGCTTAATTGGGGCCTCTGGGGTCAGTCTTGGGATTTGTTGTTTCTGGAGAGTCTGGCTTCGTGGGTGGGCCAGGCACAGTGCTGGGGCCAGAGGTGTCTGGGAGGAGACTTCAAGAAATTCACAACCTAGCAGGACGAACAGTTTGTCCGCATCTACGAACTCAAAGGCTGGGAGCTTGCCCCTGCCGAGGGGTGCCGTGAAAGAAAGGCCTGGCATTCTGCCTCCACAAAGACCCCAGCCTCATGGGAACGGTTCTGCTCTGCCACACACAGTCAGAATCAACTGGATGACACTGGGTTTTAGGGAAGAGGCGCAGACCATTTCTGGACAATGCACCCTACCAGCCAAAAGGCCAGTGGTTCAAATCCACTGAATGGCCCCTGGTGCTAGGGTGGACCTTTTCTCAAGGGTTCTTTGTTTAAATATTACATAGGACAAAGACAGTATAAGGATCATCTTTCAGATGAGGCCATGATGGTGTCCCAGGAGGCTCTGTCATCCTGTTACTTAACTAGAAAGTGGAACAAAAGAAATGGTTACAAAAGAAATGGTTGCGATATCTTGATTGGCAGCTGAACACATCACATCACAGTGGAGGCGGGACCTCAGAAGTGGGAAAGAGACAGTAACAGGGCGCAGACTTTATTGTAGATTAGAAATTTTACTTTGCTCAGGGCTCTCGAACCACGTGGCTGAAGTCTGACTCAGGACCTTGCTACTGAAGTCTACCAGTTTCCCTCAAGGGCCAGCTCTTGAGGATGGGACTGCCGTGGAGGGGCTGGGTGTGGGTCTGCTCACCACAAGGTCAGGAGTTCAATTCCACCAGGAGCACCGTGGGGGAAAAGGAGGCTTTCTCCTCTGGCCACGAGTCACACAGGAGCAGGTCCACCCTGTCCCACAGGGCTGCTGGGAGTTGGAGGAATCTGCTGGAGGCCAGGGAGGGGCTGTTTGTGTTTGTGTTTTGTGAGTGAGTGTGTCCGTGATATTTCCCCCTCTTTGGGCTAAGCCGGAGAAGTCTCAGCATCGACTTTTCTACATCATCGGTCAGAGGACAGAAGGAGGCTGAATCTTTGTGGAGACTCAAATTAAGTGTAAGGATTCCACAGGAAAATGCGGACAAAGGTCAGGCTTTCTACTCCTGGAAAGAGTTCAAATGCTTCGGAAACCCACAGGGACATTTTTACCCTCCCTATAGGGTGACTGGGAGTGAGAAAGTGAGTGAGTGAGTGAGTGAGTGAGTGAGTGAATGAATGAGTGAGTTAGTGGGTGAGTGAATGAGTGGGTGAATGAGTGAGTGAGTGGGTGAGTGAGTGAATGAATGAGTGAGTGAGTGAATTGCTTAGAATCGAAGCTCGAATGCACACCTGGGAAGAGCAAGCTGGTGATTGGCCGCCCACTGAGTACCGTGATGTGACCCAGACGGACAGCCCAGCAGCAAGTTTTCCTTTGTTTTAAGCACGGTCACTGAGATGGTTGAAGAGAAGTCTTTGGCTCAGCAGGGGTGGGATGTGGGGAGGGGGCGAAGAGGGGGAGGTGTGTGTGTGTCAAGGCAGGTTCCCTCAGGAGGCACCTGAGCCATGAAGCAGAAAGGAACTATGGGAGGGGCAGGGGAGAGGGTGAGCCACTGTGTCCTGAGGGCTAGTGCTTGGGTTGGAGGGTGGGAACGACATGTGGTTTGAGAGGGCGAGATCCCCCAAAGCAAAGTGAGTCTGAGTGAGCGAGGTGAGTGGAGTGTTGAAAGAGGACCGGGGCTGCAGAAGTCCCTGCGAGCAGAGCCACACATGCACGTGCCTACCTGACGTTCCTCTGACCCCAAGAGGAAGGAGGAGGCTCCACAGGGCTCTGGGCCAACCTAGCCCAACCAGGTGGTGGAATGGGCAGGGCCCCTTCCCAGCTTTGTTTCTTTGGGCTCTCATGGGGGCCCCCCTAAAAGTCAATCCTTCACCACTTGGCCTGGTGCCAGCCTTTCAGAGCTGAAGAACGTTTTAAGCGTGTGCATCTTTTGAAGGTTGGCGCATTCTTCTGGTCTCTAATACTGTCCTCTCACACTTCTCTGATGAGAACGTCGTTTCCTCTCCACCATGGGGATAGATGTGGTTTTCTGTTTATGTTTCTAGATCATTTAACTAGTTTGTTTGTTCTGCTTTATATTTAGGCCTCTGACTCATGATAATAACTGTTTACTATGTGTCTGCCACTATGCTAAGTGCGTCACATATCTAAGCCACTCCTCGAAAGGACCCCACGTCTAGAGGTTTTATCAATCCCACCTTGAGCCCGCGGTGGGGGTGGGTACACTTAAACTCTTCATTACTTAACTGAAAGCTGCCTCTTGTCTGCCAGGGGGGAAGAGATGGGCATTTGCTTCTGTAAAGACTACAGCAAAGGGGCCCTGTGGGGCCAGTTCTCCTGTAACCTGGGCTTGTGGAGTAGAATGAGCGTGACGTGACGACATGCTTCCAGGAACAAGCTCTACGTTGTTAACGAGGAAGAGGAGATGCTCATATTAGGAAACACGACAAAGTCTATATGATTCAGTAATATTACTCTTAACGATTACATATGCACGTTTATACTTCCTTACACCAGTCTATAAACATTTCAACAGCATTTTTTAACAGCATTTTTTGAGCAATTCTTTTCCTTGATGTCCTACTTTTGATTTGCTATTAACTATGTTCGGAGGGCTTGGATTAATCTTTGAAATCTCTATTTTTTTCTGATTTAATACATTTACATTTGACTTGACTTTTCTTTTTTTTAATGAAATTTCTCTTTTATCTTAACATGTTTGACTTGACTTTTTTTTTTTGTGGGCATCACTGCTCTCTGGTGGTGGGAGTAGGAGGCCCAGCCCCACTGCTGGATTTGAACCTCCATCCCAGTGGGCCACAGTCCCGCGCCCAACCACAACGCCACCGGGGCTCAGCCCTTCATGGATGATGTTCTTGATATCATCTCATAACTCATCTGGGCTTTGGTTGTTCGTGCTCATGCATCACACCTGCTCTACCTGTGGTTTCTGAACTGAGGTGGGCATACACTCAAGATCCTCTTTAGGGTTCCGTGGAATTATTTTAATTTTCTTTGTTTTGACAATATTTAAAAAACTTAATGATAGATATTAATTTTTAAATCCTAGATAACAGAATGTTTTAATCAAAGATAAACTAAGGAACATTTAGGTCACTTTAAAAAATCATTTTATTGGGGGCTTGTACACACACAATCCATACATTCATCCATTGTGTCAAGTCCATTTGTTGCCTTCATCATTCTCAAAACAATTTCTTTTTACTTGAGCCCTTTGTATCAGCTCCTCATTCCCCTCTCTCCCTCCCATGAACCCTTGATAATTTATAAATTATTATTATTTTGTCATATCTTACACTTTCCGATGTCTCCCTTCACCCACTTTTCTGTTGTCCACCCTGCAGATATTGTAATTTTCTTTAGCTTCAGCTTGAACTTGTATATGAACATCTGATGGTCTTTTTTGCAATTGGTCCCTGCATTTGT
>PVJH01029696.1:0-25699 GCA_004026705.1 Nesogale talazaci | reverse complement strand
GTGCTTATCAAACTGGGGAAAAACAGAAGCAATATAAAGAAAAAAACAAATTAAGTGTCAAGGATAAAAGAATACTATGGGGCTGAGCCCCTGTGGCATCAGTGGTTGAGTGTGGGACTGCAGACCATGGGCTTGGAGGTTGAAACCCAGCAGCAGCTCTCCAGGAGCAAGGCTGGATAACTCCCAAGGCCACCAGAGGCCAGTGGTGCCCACCCAAAATAAAAGAATACTATGGCAGAGATGAAAATACAAATAGTTGGTAAGAACACAGAGGAAAGCACTAAGGGCGTGCAACACAGCATTGGGAGGAGCAGAGCATGGAAGGTTTGAGGGAGTGCCAAGGATGGACTTGGGAGCCAGGGCGTGGAACCCCACCAGACTTGAACAGAGGTCACTCCTTGACATCAGCAAACAGATCTTGAACTATTTACAGGTTTTCCTCTTTTATTATTTACTTATACTTTCTGGACGTCGTTTACTTGTTGTTGCAGTCACCATTTCATTACTCGTTAAAAAATCTACATCTCTTTCATGGATAATCATTATGAACATTTTTCATGTCTGTTTGCCATTTGAGTGTCCCTTTTAGTTAATGGTCTTGGGTTTGTTCTGACTTCATAATTGAGTTATTCATTTTTATTGTGGTATTACAGTATTCTCTAGATTTTAGATTTAAGTTCCTTGTTCATTGTGTCATTGCTTAGGATTATTTTCTAATTTGTGGCTAACATTTGTTCTCATATTGAATGTTTTGATACACAAATATGTCTTTGCTAAGTAAGACTAGCCATTTGTTTTATCTTCTATTGTTTGTATTTCCTTTAACATATTTTATAATATGTGTATGCATTGCAACTGGGTCCTTATGTTTGTATCTATTTTCCCATTTATGATCTTTGTAGTACTGGATTTATGTTTACATTTTAAAAAAAATCATATTTGGGGGCTCTTAACCTTTTATAAAAATCCTTATACCCATTGTCTCAAGCACATTTGTACATATGCCAGCATCATCCTTTTCAAAACATTATTTCTCCTTGAACACTTGGCATCACGTTTGCCCTCCCTCCCGTACCCTCTCACCCTCAAAACTCTTGAAAATTAAAGGTTATTTTCATATATTACACTGTCTGCTGCCTCCCTTAATCCACATTTCTGTTTTTCATCACCCTGGGTGAAGGGATATTATATGTTAATTGGTTACACCTTTCTTCCTAGCTACACCTTATTGTTCCTGAGATGTTCATCTTTCCTGGATTTCATGTGTTGAGAGCTCTTAGAAATCACTGGTACAGACATCTGTACCAGAGTACATGCTCTGCTCTAGTTGGATTTGTTATATGGAACTGGAGTCATGATCATGGGTGGAAGGTGATGCATTAAAGAACTAGATGAATGAACTGGGAGGCAAAGCACTTCTATAGCATTATAAATATAGGTGCATCGATATATGTAAACACATTTGTATATATATATAATGATAGGGACATAGATATATGTACATATACTTATATGTTATTTATTAAGGTAGCAGGTGGACTTTGGGCCTCTACTGAAGTATCCCTTAAAGAAAGAACTGTTTGTCCTAATGGCATGGTATTTGGTGATGCTTACCTTCCTGACACAATAAAATGAGCACATAAGCAAATGTGATAAATAAAGGAGAGGTCACCTAACTATTAAAAATATAACATTAGCTGAGCCCTGGTGGCATAAGTGGTTGAGTGCAGGACTGCATCTCACGGGCTTGGCGGTTCAAATGCAGCAGCTACTCTCCAGGAACAAGGCGGGGTAGCTCCCATGACCACCGGAGGGCAGTGATGCAAAAAAAATGAAAAATATATGACATCTTGAATCTTAAAGGCTTGAAGATAAACAAGTAGTCATCTAGCTAGGAAGCAACAAAGTCCACATGGAAAAACTACACCAACCTTTGTGACCACAAAGTGTTGACAGGATCAGGAATTAGGCATCTTAAGACTAAAAACAAACAAGCATATTGATGAAAATGGGAGGGGTCTGAGTGGAGGTCCAAAGTCTGTCTGTACACAATTGGACATCTCCTCACAGAAAGGTCACAAGAAAGGGATGAGCTTGTCAGGGTGCAGTATAGCATCAATGAAACATGCCACATTGCTGTAGTCCTTTAATGCTTCCTGAGACCCACTATGTTTATTTTTTAATCAATCTTGAGTTAGTTTTTGTTTATGGAATGAGATATGAGTCCTGCTTTATTATTGTGCAGATTGAAATCCAACTTGCAATCACCATTTGTTGAAACGTAAGATTATTTCCTATTCAATATATTTCTGGCCTTGGGCTGAAGGGTTTTCTATGCTTTTCCAAAATACCAGGCAATTTGGATTTCTGTGGCTGTATGATCATTTTTGAGGTTTGGGAGTGGGAAGTCTCTTAAATCATTCTTGATAATTTTGGCAGTTCGTTGCTTATCCTGCAAATCGTTCCTGCTTGTATGAGGTTGATATTTACTTTTAACATTCCATATAGGCTAAAGTTATTGCTTCTTAATTATTTTGTTGGAATTAAAGATTGTTTTCAGTGACATTTATATTTATATGATATTGACTCTTATCAATAAGCATCAGCTTACCTTCCACTTATGTAGGTCTCTTTTGGTTTCTTATTGTTCTTAGATGCCACTGACTAGTTTCCTGACTTACAGCAACTCCATGCACAACAAAAGGAAAGACTATCTAGTCCTCTCTACCCTCCAAAGGGTTCTATTGCTTGAACCCATTGCTGCAGCTACTGTGTCAATCCTTTCTGTGGAGGGTATTTCTGCTGTATGCTGACCATCATACCCAGAATGACAGTCTATGCCAGCAGCATTTCACTACAACGTGTATGAGCTAAAGTCTTGTCATCCATCACTCTAAGGAACACTCTGGCTGCATTGCTCCATAATTTTCGTTGTACACATATTTTATTTCACTGGATTGTTTTAACCCTGGATACTTCATCTATTTGTGGCTATTGTAAATTAAACTGTGGTCTTCATTGCATTTTTTCAGAGTTCTCTTCACTAGTGTACAATAATACTTTTTATTATTTTGTGACATCTAATATATTGCCACATTGTTGAATATTTTGATTACTTCATGCAGACATTGTCTCATCTTTGTTTATACATATGTTACTATATCTGTGAATAATGAGAAGTTTACTTTTGGTTTGCCTAATTGTATTACTATTAAATCATTTTGTTATATAATATTTCTAAGATTTCCTGCATAAATATTAATAAGAGTGGTGATGGGAGACATGTTTGTCTGGATCCTGTTTGCAAGGAGAATGCTATTAGTTTTTCCACATTGGGCACAATTGTTGAAGTACATCAATGGCATCTAACAAGAACAATGAAAATTTTCATCAAATATAGTCAGTCATATATATGAACAAAAATTTCTATATGGGTATGGAAAACTTTATTTAATAAAATATTCATTTTATACTTATGATTATTCAAGGCCAATGCATGTATGAACTCAGAGTCTCTGTCTTATAATGCACTGCTATAAAACACGGATTTTAAAGATTGAAAAACAATGTGGTTAAATCCAGAACTAATGTGAACCTGATCCAAGCAACTTTACTGCATGGAAAATCTCTATGTTTTGGAAATCTGTACAATGGTTAAAGAAGACTGATACAGAGTCTATCCTGATAATTAGGTGTTGAAGATTATTGAAGCTATCATGGACTACAAGGAGAGCGTTATCACTTCATGTACATTTCGTAGAAGCTTAAATGTTGACAATCATGAGCCAAACTTCACACAGCACACCTACACATAGAGAAGAGAGATTAAGCTCAATCCAAACAGCAACAGGTAGAGCAGATCTGATGTAGGAGGGACTTTACCATTGACAGTGAAGAGAAGGGAAACCCAGATCAGAGCTGTCGCCATGTGGAGAATGAGAAAAAGCACAGACCATGGAGGCTTCTCTAGGACCTGCACACCCACAGCAGCAAGTGCTTTTCATGATCACAGGGGGAAGGAGTGAATTTGCATATTTTTGTCCCAGTGAACACATATGAACCACCCACCATGGATCCCTGAGACCTGATGCTCAGGGTTACCCTGCTTGTTGCTCTATGGATCATATGAGAGCTGAAGAGTGGTACTTGTCCCCAAAATAGGCATAGAAGACAGATGGGGCAAGAAAGAAGAACAAATGATAACAAAGCATGCAATGAGGAAATTGGGAAGGTAATGGCGAAGGTGAATTCAGAGGTCTTGCAAGACAGGTTCTGAGAATTCTCAACATGTGTCACTTGTCCATTGCTGACTTTTGAACAAGAGAGACGAGGACATTGGCTGATATGACATCAGCACATATCACTATAAACCCAGTAAGAGCAGAATAGAGGAAATGGGCAACCATCTTCAGCCTGTGACTCAGTTAAGCCTGTGACTGTGCTAATGTATTGTGTTAATGAAAGGAAATTCACTTGTGTCTGAATCCAAGGCTCTACTAGCTGATCTTATCATATTGCCAGAATGTGATTTCTCCTATTACACTGCATGAAAGGCAGACCTGCAGGGACATATCTACATATCTATGGCATTACCTGTGCACTGCAAGAAGAGATTGAAAATGTTTCTGATATGAAAAACAGACTGTTACTCAACCCCACTGTCACCTGGGACAGCTGTGACTTAGAAGGGATTACAGTAGAATTGAAAGGAAAGGATAAAGTGACTGAGAAAGCAAATGAGATGAAGATAATTCAACCTAGATGTAGGGATTGTAAAATAATATGGGAAGTTTGAGGTTGAAAAATGAAAAGGAATAGAATCTAAAATCATCATATCTTCACAGGGAAGTTGGGCTGGGTGAGGAATGCTGAAGGAAGTGAGGGAATCTATGTGTTGTGCTTTCTAAGACTGTATGCATCCTAGTGACCATGAGGCACTTTGATGCTTTATTCAGAATCTCAAAATTTAATTTTATCCAACTTTCAAAATGATATACAACCATCAATTATTTAAAGAATTACAAAAATGTGTTTTGTTTCCTGTTATTTTGTCTTCCAATGAAATATTTGAGATGGGATGTAAACACATACGGCTTTAACCTACTGTCATTTGAGGAACATATAAGGATGGAGAAAAACTGAATAGTTGAAAAGAAGCACATTCAGTCAGAATTTAATGGTATAGAGATATCACTGGTTCTTCTGGGACTGATTTCCACTTATCCAAAGTTTGACTTTTCTCTTCACTGTCTTTTGAGAAAGAAGAATGGTTTTTCAACAAGCTCTCAGCACCCTGCACCTGCTCCCATGGCAAACACTGTGCCCCGTGTGCCCTGAGCTCCTCACCCAGCACTTGATATGTTTGACCAGTTCCCCTTCACTGTGTCCCCTGGGATTTTTCTTACATCATACATGTCAGTGTCCTCAGGTTTTAGATTGTTCAGTTATAACACACTCAGCTGGTTGAGCTATCACATTTGCAGTACGTTGATTTGTGAAGATGGGGTTGTTACTAAACCTGTAATCACTGGACTTCTTTGTCACATAACACAGACTTTGTTTCTGAGAGCCTGATAGATCAAGAGACGATATCTGCAGACATGAAAGTTTGAAATAGCACATGACTTTTCCAACACTGACTAGTCTATAACAACCTACCTGCTTTATTACACCTAGGGATAGGGGGTTGGGGGAATCTAAAACTGTTCTAAGATGAAAAGCACTGTTTTTCACATTGAAGGTGCTCACAGGGTAGGAGATCCATGTCACCAAGAAAAATCCAGAAGGGTTTCACCTCCACAGGCATCTCTGACCACCATGGGAAGGATGAAGGCCTAATTAATCTGACCATCACATGTGACTTGGAGTTCTGTTGCCATGTTTTACTCCAGGTGATTCATGTGAGCTTTGTTCATGGAAGCAGAAGGAGAAGCAGTTGAGCAATGGTCCCGAAAGGGGATTTCTCTGACCTGTGTCCTGGGATTCAGTCTCTATCTACCCTTCATCCTGTGCACTGACTGTGGACACAAAAGTCCTCCCTATGATCCATGGTGAGGTTGCTAGAAATACATGAGTTTGGCCTCAGTTGTGAGCCACATTGTAAAAATTTCTGGGGAGGTTGTTTTCCCTGGAATGTTCCACTTTGTCTCTGGACAGCTCAGTCCTATCATCATGACAAGGGTAGTCTATGAGTAATGCAAGCTGTTGGGTTAAAGTGGGGTAAAATGAATATTTCTGAGCATCCACTTCTCATTTTAAAAAATCACTGGAGACCCAGGGAAGATGGTGGCCAGATAGGAAGCTCACACCAGGTGCTCCTAGAGATTGGTGAGTGGGGGAGATTTGGGGATTTGGGACTGGGTGGGTGTATAAAATTGGTTTGCTGACTCACAAGAAAGTTCAGAGTTCTCCTCTGAACCAGAAGCAGGTGCAAACGGAATGCCGGCAACCCCCCCCCCCCACAGATGACACTCCCTCACAGTTGCCAGCACCCCTCACAGACACCGTCACCCACCCATAGCTGCCCACACTCCCCACAGATGCTTCCAATTTTTGGCAGCAGAGTTCAGGCCACCCACTCTGCGACCAGTGGGTGGAGAGGTCTGCATTGCCTCAGTGTCTGTGCAAATCTCCAGCCAGTCCTCCCCACCCAGAGTGCCTGGGGTTCTGTGGGGACTCTCCACAGAGACCCACACCCAACCCTTCCTCCCAGAGATTCTTGTCCTGAGTTAAGCAAACAACCAGCCCCTCCCCTACTCAGGAGACCTAAGTTCAGGTGCACCATAAAGCAGCCAAAGGCTTTTTATCCCTCTGCCTACCTTTGTTCTCAGTGCTAGCCTGCACCCTCCTTGCCAGGCTCCTGCCCCCCAACACCACACACACTCAGAAAGTGCCACACAGCCACTATACTTAGGACCCGCCAGACAGTGGGCACAAGTGTGGCAGATCTTACTCCACCTGGGCAGTAGGACCCAGCTTTAGGAACTAGTCCAAACAAGTCCCCATCTCTTAGATCAATCACACCCTCCACTCTGTGCTCTGACTGAGTAGTGAATCTGCACAACAGTGGCAGGGCTCCCCTCCCACACATGTCCCTGTGGAAAGTGCCCCTAGCCAGGATCAGATTGCCCAATCCCCAACCCATCCCCTAAACCCACTGCCCTGTACGCAGTCAGTACTTTCCGTCATGCCTACAATATGTCCAGCTGCAAAAAGTTCCTGAGAAGACCTGTGAAAAACTGTAGCATAAAGCACCGAAGAAGGTAAGAGGTTAACCAGCAGTGGGCTAAAAGCAGCCTACAGAAAATCCATCACTAGCCTCCCAAAGAGAAAGTCCAGGGCTCTGAGACATCAGGGGAAATGACACCTAGTTCTAATAAACCAAACAAAAACAGCAAGCTTCTTCCACAGTGTCAACAAGAAAAGAGAAATCAAATCCAATGCAAGAAGACCAGCTGGACCTAGCAACAGTCAGTAAAAATGCAGATGTTGATTTACCACAGAAAGAAATCTTCAGAATGTTGCATTATAAAAGAAGAAAGAATTGATAAAAGAGATAAAGGCCATGCACCAAAGGGGAATACAAGAACTAAGGAGTGAGCGAACAAAAACTAATAGTAAACATTCTGATTTCCTCCGGCCAACGGAGGAAACAGCAGAGAATGGAGGAAGCAGAGAACAAGAGCCCAGAGGCTCACAACCAGAAAGTAATAAATGTGAGGAAAATCTAACAAGTCTATCAGAGAAGGAGAAGAAAACCTCAGAACTATGATGCCATGAAAAAGAAAAACATTTGAATTTTCGGTCTACCAGAGAAAGGTGCATCAAAGAAATCAATATCCCCAAATAGTGATGGAATGCTTGGAGGTAAACTTCCCAAGCTTAATGAATGAAAACCAAACAACCATCCAGGAGGTTGAAAGAACACCAGCTAGACTGAATGTCAAGAAGAAAATACCTAGACATATAGTTGTTAAATGCTCCAATTACATGGAAAAGAAGAAAATTATGAGAGCAGCTAGGAAAAAACTGGCAATCACATATAGAGGAACGCAAATAAGGGTATGCTCAGATCTAGGAATGGAAATTCTGAGGAAAAGGAAAGAGTGGAGCATCATATTCCGAAAAGTGGAGGAAAACCACCCACACACAAGAATGCTCTCTCCAGCCAACTTAACAATCAAAATTGATGGATATGTGAGAGTCTTCCCACACAAGGAAAATCTCAAAGAATATGCTAAAAGGAACCCAGCCCTACAAAACATATTCACCGACCCACTGGGGGCAGAAGAATAGCAATCACCAAATACACACAAGAGACCGCCACACAGAATGTTTCTACCGAGAGTCAATCAAAGGGATAACAGCCTCCAAGATAACTCTGGCTCAGCGATGGAAGAAAGACAAGAAGGAACCACAAGCATACATGAACACAATCCATGGAGATAGGAAAACACCCAAAACAAGTGTGATAAATGATAACACAGAGTGCACAGATAGATGTTATAACCCTGAATATCTACGGATTGAATTCAGGCCCTAAGAGACAGAGATTAAAAGACTGTCTTAGGAAACACAAACCCTGAATCTGCTGTCTACAGGAGACTCATATTGTGATCACAGAAAAAAATATGCTAAGAATCCAAGGCTGGAGAAAAAGATACCAGGAAAATAGCAATACAAAAAAAGCAGGTGTAGCCATTCTAATCTTGGATAAAATTTACCTCAAAGTGCAAAGCCTCAAAAGAGACAAGGAGAGACACTATGTAATGCTCAAGGGAATGATAAAAAAGAACCACTAAGTATGCTAAACATTTACATTCCTAATAAATGTCCTGCTGAATATGTCAATAAAACGCTCCAAAAGGTGAAAAAAAGATATCACAGCTTCAACAATTATAGTAGGTGACTTGAATACACCACTCTCTGGGAAAGATAGATCTCTGGGAAAGAAGATCGACAAGGAAGCTAAAGATCTAAACACTACAATTAGACAATGTGACTTGGTAGATATCTACAGAACTTTTCATCCAACTAAAAAACAATTCACATTCTTTTCATTCCCACATGGACTATATTCATAAATAGACCACATATCAGGGCATAAATCATATCTGTACGAATTTAAGTTCATTAATATCATTTAGACCTCTCTTGCAGACCACTGTGCCATAAGATTAGAAATCAATAAAATGAAGATAAATAAAAGAAGGGTAAACAACTGCATACTCAATAACATCCTATTGCAAAAGGAGAGAATACTTTCTCAAATAAGAGATGAAATTAGGAAATTTCTAGAAAATAATGAGATTGAGAATACAGCATACCAAAACCTATGGTACACAACAAAGGCAGTCATCAGAGGAAGTTTCATAACATAACATGCACACATTAAAGAGGAGAGACTTATAATTGTTGCACTGGCACAAAACCTACAGCAACTAGAGCAGAGTCAACAAGACAATCCAACTAATATCAAAAGTAAAGAAATAATAAAAATAGATCTGAGATTCAGGAGAGGGAGAATTAGAAAACAGTGGAAAAAAATAACACAGCTAAAAGCTGGTTCTTTTAAAGGTTAACTTGAACCAAATAATTCCTCAGAAATTTAACCAAAGAAGGGAAGGAATACATTTCAATAGCAAAGATGAGAAATTAAAGTGGGGACATTATAACAGACCCTAGTGAAATAAAAAGATAATTACACAGTCCAATGAAAGTCTGTACTCTAATGAATTCAACAATTTGGAAGACATGGAAAAATTCTTGGAAAAACAATCCCTTCCTAGACTATCTTCAGTGGCCATTAGAAACCTCAGCAAACCCATATCAATAGAAGCAATAGAAAAGGTAATCAAGGGATTGCCAACAACAAAAAAAAAAAACCCTAGATCAGATGGGTTCACTGGAGAATTCTATCAGGAATTTAAGGAAAAACTGAAACCAATCCTGCACAAACACTTCCAGAACTAGAAAAAGATGGCAGACTCACAAATTCCTTCTACAAAAGTAGTATAACTCTGATACCGAAACCAGACAAAAAAAATTCCCCCAAATTGACAACATCAACACAACTTCTCTATGTATATCGATGCAAAAATCCTTAACAAAATATTAGCTAACAGAATACAAGAGCATATAAATCAAATAATTCACTATGACCAAGTAGGTTTCATAGCAGCGATGCTGGGATGGTTCAACATACAAAAGACCATTTTGGCAGTCATGTGGCTATGTCAATTTTCTTGATATGTTGGGGTGGAGTCTAGTCTGTTAATCTGGAGATAGCCAATGAGGCCTTTGTGTGGGTATGGCTTTCTCCTGAGAATTCTGGGAAGTCTCTCCATATTTCCCAGTTGGAGAAGAGAGACTTGACTCAGTCTCCAAGACAATGAAACACTGACAAGACAAGATGGCAGCATCCAACGAACTGGAGAAGCCGGGGGAGAAACCACAGGCCTTACCCTGCTGGAACCAGACCTCTGAAGATGGAGAAGCCCCGTGGGGTCCCCTGCCAGCACTGAGTTGCTTCTATCACCACTGGTTGCTGTTGATGGACCCTGAACCCTGGATGTGAGGAGCCATTTGGAGACCCCTGCAAGTGCTGGGGTGATTCAAGCATGTGCTTTGTGAGTCAGAAGGAGACGTTATAGACTGGCATAGGACATATGGGCTAATGTTGGGTTCATGACTTTGGATTGGACTAGGTTGGGATGCTTTCTCAATGTTCCATTCATCTTGTATATAAACCTCCCCCTTATATCCATATGTGTGTGTCTATGAATTTGTTTCTCTAATGTGCCTGGACTAACTCAACCATTAATGTCATTCACCACATTGACATTAAATACTATAAGAACTAAATGATAGTATCGATAGATATGGAAAAATCATTTGGCAGCATCCAACAAAAATTCCTGCTTAAGACAATCAAGATGATAGGAATGGAAGGAAAGTTCCTCAAGACAATACAAGATATACATGAAAAACCAATATCCAACGTGGTAGTCAATGGAGAAAAGACTAGCATAATCCCACCGAAAAAGGGGACCAGACAAGGATGCCCCCTGTCCCCACTCTTATTTAAACCATACTAGAAGTTTTAGTTAACAACCTAAGAAAAGCTACAAGGGTATTCACCTGGGGAAGGAAGAGGTGAAGAGATCGGTATTTTCAGAGGATATGATTTCACACAGAGAAAATCCCAAAAGCTCCACAAGTGGAGTATGGGAAGCAATAGGGAAGTATAGCAGAATTGCAGGATACAAGATGAACAAACAGAAGTCTATTGGAAAGTTCTACACATCAGATCAGTCTGCAGAAGGGGAGATTAAAAAGGTGGTACCTTTCACAATAGCCAAGCACAAATTAAAATATCTGGGGTTATACCTGACTAAAAGAACAAATAATCTATACAAGGAAAACTACAGTACACTATTATAATAATTGAAGAGTGACCTTGACAAATGTAAGAATGTCCCATCCTCATGGATCAAAAGACTCAATATAGTAAAGATGTCAGTTTTGTTCAAGGCACTGATGCAATTCTGATAGAATTACCCTCATCTTTGTTAAAAGAAATGGAAAAAAATGATTACCAACTTCATATGGAGAGGGAAGAAGTACAGAATTAGCAGAGAATTCCTGAAGAAGAAGGATACAGTGGGGCAGCTTGCTTTACCTGACGTTAGCACATACTGTACAGCCATAGTGGTCAAAACTGCATTGTACTGGTATAATGATAGATACTCAGACCAATGGAAAAGAAATAAAAACAAAAAAAGGCATCAGCATACAGACAATTGATCTTTGATAAGGGCCCCAAAAATATCAAATAGGAAACAAATGTCCTGTTCAACAAGTGGTGCTGAAAAAAATGGATATCTATGTGAAGAAAAATGAAGCATGATCATTATCTCATGAAGCAAGACCCAAGAATAAACTCATGATGGATCACAGACCTTGAGGTAAAGCCCCAAACTATTAGGGCCATCAATGAGGCATTTGGGACCAACCTGAGAATTTTGGCACAGGGAATACATAGACTCTCAGAAATAGGGAAGGACACAAACATCAAGGAGGGACAAATTGACAAGTGGGATATACTGAAGATAAAACACCTGTGTACATTGAAAGAATTCACCAAGAGAGTAATAAGAGAGCCCACAGACTGGGAAAGCATCTTTAGCAGTGACAAATCAGATCAAGGTTTCATTAATAAAAACTGCAATACCCTGATAGCTTCCAAAAAGAGCAAAACTAACTGCCCACAGAGGAGGTGGGCAAAGAACCTGAATAGAGCATGGAGCAGGGAGGCATCAGAGGGGTCTGGGTACCCAGCCCTTATCCCAACTACGTGGACAGCCACCCTCCCCCACCCGGGGAGTTTGTCTGGAGGTCAGCACTGAGGCTGCAGTGCAGAGAGAGGAACATGTCTGACCAGAGCACAAGAAAGCAAATAAAGGGGTAGGAAGAGTAAGGGGAGTTCATCCTGGGACATTGAGCCTTGAGGAAGATCTCCTCACTGAAAACAACCATTCCACAGAGAGGACCATATGGTCAGCCCCACTATGAAATACAGTGTCCCTTGCTGATCCAAGGTTCTACAGGGATAACCCTGGAGAAGCAGGGTAGGGAGTCACCCAGTCTGACCCCACCACACCAAGGCAAGGACATGCAGCAGAGCAGAAGGAGTTGCAGATCATTGTGTTCCCAAGCAAGTGTCAAGGACATACTTTGGGGCCTGGATGTATAACCCAACCTGACACAACAGGGGACACTCCTGGACTAGACTTTGACTAGACTTTGAACTACTTACATGTTGTTTTTTTGATATTATTTATTTATTTATTTATTTATGTATTTTTCTGAACATTGGGAATTTTTTGTTGTTGTTGTCATCCTTTTGGTTTCATTTGTTGCTTCATTTGGTGACATCCTGTTTCTTTTTTGTGCATAACATTTTCTCTGCAAGTCTATCTAGATAAAGTAGGCTAGATGAACAGTCTGGAGGAGAAAACAACAGAACTGAAGGTGGGAGGGGCGGGCGGTCATGGGAGATGGGGAGGTGTGGGAAAGGCGGTGGTTTTTACTAGCCCAGGGACAAGGGACAAGAGAGAGGGCCTAAATCAGAGACAAAGTTGGTGTGAGGGGCCTGATGGTGACTGAATAAAGTAACAGATACCCCACGGTGCACGGTGCAAGCCAGGCCCAGCCAGTGGGCCCCGCCCGCAGAGCTCCCCTTACCCACAACCCCTGCTGCCCGCCCGAGTTGTGGACTGGCTGGGCCGCAGCGAATGCTGATCTTCCTTTCTTCCTGGTCCTCAGGTGACTTCTGTGGAGGCGGCGGCAGCAGCGGTGGCGGTAGCAGCTCCAGGCACGGCTGGAGTCAGTATGCTGGAGGAATTGGAGTTCGAAGAAGAAGACGACCCTGAAAGTGGCGTATACATGCAATTCATGAGATCACACAAGTGTTATGACATAGTCCCAACAAGTTCAAAGCTTGTTGTCTTTGATACTACCTTACAAGTTAAAAAGGTCTTCTTTGCCTTGTTAGCCAATGGTGTTTGAGTAGCGCCACTGTGGGAGAGTAAAAAACAAAGTTTTGTAGGAATGCTAACAATTACAGATTTTATAAATGTACGCCATAGATACTATAAGTCACCTATGGTACAGATTTATGAATTAGAGGAGCATAAGATTGAAACATGGGGGCTGAGCCCTGGTGGCACAGTGGCTGAGTGCGGGACTGCAGCCCACAGGACTAACGGTTCAAATCCAGCAGTAAGGATGGGTTTCCTACTCCCACCAGGGCAGTGATGCCACATACAAAAAAATTATAAAACTATATTAAAAAATTTAAAAAAAAAGATTGAAACATGGAGGGAGCTTTATTTACAAGGAATATTTAAGCCTTTAGTGAATATATCACCTGATGCAAGCCTCTTCGATGCTGTATACTCATTGATCAAAAATAATGTCCACAGATTGCCAGTTATTGACCCTATCAGTGGGAATGCGCTTTATATACTTACTCACAAAGAATCCTCAAGTTTCTCCAGCTTTTTATGTCTGATTTGCCAAAGCCTGCCTTCATGAAGCAGAACCTGGATGAGCTTGGAATAGGAACATACCACAACATTGCCTTTATACATCCAGACACTTCTATTATTAAAGCTTTGAACATATTTGTAGAAAGATGAGTATCCATCCTGGCTGTTGTGGATGAATCAGGAAAAGTTGTAGATATTTATTCAAAATTTGATATTATTAATCTTGCTGCTGAGAAAACCTACAATAACCTGGACATCACGGTGACGCAGGCCCTTCAGCAGTGATTGCAGTACTCGGAGGGTGCTGTGAAGTGGAATGAGCTGGAGACACTGGAGATGATCGTGGGCAGGATAGTGTGAGCCGGGGTTCACCGGCTGGTGGTAGTAAATGAAGCAGATGGCATTGTGGGTATTATTTCACTGTATGACACCCTTCAAGCTCTAATACTCATGCCGGCAGGGGCCAAACAGGAGGCAGAAGCTGAGTGACATTGTGACTCTGGGCACCCTTGAGGAGAAACCGGACAGCCTCCCGGGTGTCGCGTTTTACCTCTTGGAACAGTGACCGTGATAGGAGAGAGTGAAAGGGTTAAAGAATGTTTATCAGGGTCCAGAATATTTTTCCCCCAATAATGTATAAACTAAACATAAAAAAAAAAAATTTATGTGCTTGAAGATTCACACTTGTATTCAAAAGACTCTTTCCAGACTTAGTCTGAGACTGCAAACGCCGTCGATCCTGAGCGTGCATTGTACCCTGAAAGTATTCTTTCCCATTTCACAGGGTCCGCTGGTGTGCAGCAGGTCTCGTGACATAGGTGAGCACGTGGCATATTTCAGATCTTAGTGCCTTCTGTCAGAACACAGCAATATGTCATCACAGTGGGGGAACACTGGAGGTGGGGTGAGGTCCACTGGACTGTGAATGTCGGAACCTCTAACCAAATCAGCTTGTCTTCAAAGTCATCCTCTGAGCAGAAGTCATTACTTTGGAAGCTTTAAGAGTGTTTTTTTAGTTTAAATGTTTTTTTTTCTCAACTACAATGTAAAACAAGACTGCTTTGAAAACAGCTTTATTTATTTTTACTTCCATGGCTGTTGATTTCACCTCTTTGGGGTGGGAAAGCTTCACCGTATCCATCAATAAACTCTTCGCTGTTCTTTTAAAATGACACATTTCTCATTTTTGAAGTTTGGGCCTGGAGAGACTCTGACGTTTCAAGTAACCATTGGGAAGTTATAAAGGTTAAGTGTTTCTGAAAGCCTATATGGAGACCACCTACATTAAAGGGAGCATGTCAAAAGGTGTGCAGATGGAAAAGTGTCTTTTTTTCCTTCTCACTTATTGAAATGTAAAATCATGATTGTTAAAAAAAAGAGTAATGTAACAGAGAGAAAACACCAAAACCCAAACGAAGGCTGAGCATGATAGTGGGATAAGAGGAAAGTAAAGGAAATAGAGGAAAGAACTGGGGGATAAAGGGCTTTATAGAGGTCTAAATACAGGCATGTTCATAGGAGAACATATTTATATATGACAATGGGAAATATATCTATGTGCACTACTTATAGGGTTCATATAAAGACAGCAAATGGGCATTGGACCTCCATTCAAGTACTTCCTCAATGCAAGAACACTTTGTTCTATTAAATTGGCAATCCATGATTCTCACTTTCCTGACACAATCATTGAAGACAAAGGTATGCATAAGCAAATGTGGTGAAGAAAGCTGATGATGCCTGACCATTAAAAGATGTACTGTCTGGCGTCTTAAAGGTTTGAAAATAAACAAGCAGCCATTTGGTTCAGAAGCAAATAAGCCCACATGGAAGGAGCACACTGGCTTGACAGTGGCAGAGGAGCTTCTCCTAGTGCAGAGAAGTCAGGCAGATGTATGCCTTTTCTTGATATGATTGAATTGTTGAATTGTACAAAATGTGCATGAAATTCCAACAAACCCTTTTTTTTAAGAAAAGAAGGACAAGATCATCTGTTGCTTAAACAGAACTTCAGTGTAGGACTTTGGTTAACAGGCTCATGAGCCACTGCCTATCTTTGTGAATAAAATTCTACTAGCACATAGTTTTGCCTGTCTCTACTGTCTGCTCTTGTTTTCATGCTCAATCTGTAGGATTGAGTAATTGTCTCCAACACTGTATGACAAATGGAATCATGCATTATGGTTTTCAGGATTAAAAAAAAAATGAATGTGCTGACCCCTGATCTAGGGGAAGATTCTGGAAAAAAACTGCAATGCTTCCTGAAATACATAATTCTGAACTATAAAGATTGTTTGATAGAATGTAATTTTTTAAAAAATATTCACCTGCATTGATAGATTAGAACTACCAACCCTGGAAGCACAATGGAGACTTGTCCAACTGTTAAATGAAAAGTCAATCATTCAGACTCACCAGCTGCTCTGGGATAGAAGTTTCTGGTAGAACAATCTCATGAGGAAATCCAGATTTGTAAATCTTATAGGAGCAGTTCTACTCTGTCCTGTAGGATCACTATGAGTTGGAACTGATGAATGTAAACAGAATTTTAGCTTGTGTGAAAGCCACATTTTTCAGTTTATTATGCTTGAATAAGTGACACCAAGTTTGAAACAACCAACTTCACAGTCATTAGTTGAGTCCTTAACAGGTAGCACCACCCAGACCACTGAGTCTACCTGAAAGACATTCCACCGGTGGCAGTTACATGGTCTCCTGTCAACTTGAAAAGGAATGGAGTCTACCCTGTCAATTAGGTCACAGATGGACGACCTCATTTGGAGGTGCGAAGGAGATAAACTGCTCATGGAGACCACATACACTCTCTCTCTGCAAGACATTCCTGTTGACAAGTCACATGGAGCTATGCTAATGGCAGTCAGAGCCTTGGAACTGAAGAAGCCATGTGGAGTGCCCCGCCAGCACTTAGAAGCTTCCAATGTTTCAGGATCCACAAGACTTTCCATCTACAAGTTTGTAATATTCCTGCACTCAGAGTTTTTGCATATGTTGCATGAGTCGGTAGAGGAATTTACAGACTGGTTTTAGATGTATGGGCTAAGATCTGACTTATGGCCTTGATCAGGAGTGAGCTGATATGTTTTCTCAATATACAATCGCTCTGTATATAAAGCTCTTTCCTATACATACAGGAGTGTCTATGAATTTGTTTCTCTAATCTCCCCAGACCAACACACTGGCCCTCTCAAAACATATACTGCTCACCCCTCACAGAGTAATATACACTCTCTATGGAACAAGCTCAGTTGATTGCTTTTCTCACCAAGATAATATTTTCTCACAATGAAACTTTGAATTCACAAATACCAAGGGTAGAAACTGAATCATAAAAATACAGATCCCTTCACCACATCATGATCTCTCCGGGTGGTGTGCTTCTTCCGTGTGGGCTTTATTGCTTCTGAGCTGAATAGCTGCTTGTTTACTCAAGCCTTTAAGTCCCCAGATGCTATATCTTTTGGTAGCCGGGCACCATCAGCTTTCTTCACCACATTTGTTTATACACACATTTGTCCTCAGCGATCATATCAGGAAAGTGAGCAGGCAGAATTGTGCTTTTGAGTTCTTGAAGCCTGATATCTCATCCCTTTGACACCTCATGATTCCACATGCTAGTGTGCTTCTTCCATGTGGGCTTTGTTGCTTCTGAGCTAGATGGCTGCTTGTTTACTTTCAAGCCTTTAAGTCCCCAGATGCTCCATCTTTTGATAGCCAGGCACCATCAGCTTCTTCATCACCTTTGCTTATGCACACATTTGTCTTCAGATGATCATGTTGGAAAGGTGAGCATCTTGGAATGCCAATTTAATAGAACAAAGTGTTCTTGAACCAAGAAGATATTTGAGTGGAGGTCCAATGCCCATCTGTTGTCCTACTACTAACTCTAAAAGTATACACATTAATCTCTTTCCTCATCCTCACTTATAAATATATGCCCCTATGTACATACCTGTATTTGAACCTCTATAAATGTTCATTATCCCCCAGTTCCTTCCTCTATTTCCATTTGCTTCCCTCTTATCCCACTATCATGCTCACTCTTCATTTGGGTTTCAGTATTTTTTCTCTGTTACATTAGTCTTACTCAGTCCCTATTGGCCTTCTCTCACTCACCTTGTCCCTTCATTTGTATCAATTGTTATTCCCTTTTTCCTGGGCTGGTCGACATCACCACCTTTCCCCCTCCTCCCCCTCTTCAATGTCTCCTACCCTGGAGCCAGCATCAATGAGCTAAAATTTATATTATTATTAATGAGGAGGAGTACAGATTGGAGACCCAAAGCTCATCAATAGGTGAGGTGACATCCTTTTGCAGAGGGGTTACAAGGAGGAGATGAGTCAGTTAAGATACAGGGTAGGAGCTATGAAATATGCAACCTTCCTCTAGTTCCCATGCTGCCTCCCACCCACTATCATTACCCCAATTCTGCCACATAAATCCAGCTAGAGCAGGAGATGTACAGTGAAGTTGGAAACATGGGAAACTTAGGATAGATGATCCATCAAGACTAGCAATAGGAGTGGTAATACCAGGAGGGTGGAGGGATGGAGGAATAGAAAGAGAGAACCAACTTCAGGGATCTACACATAGCTTCCTCTCTGGGGCATGGACAACAGGGTAGTGAGTGTTGGGACACATTGTATAGTGTACAAGATGAAAAAATAATTTGTAAATTACTAAGGGTGCAAGGGGAAGGGGGGGAGGAAGGGTTATATAGTGAGCTGATAATGGGGGCCTGGAGGGAGGGAGAATGTCTTGAGAGTGTTGATGGCAATGGGTGTGTAAAAGTGGCCTGCATACAACTGATGTTATTAGGGATTGTGATGGGAGTTGTATGGGCCCCCCAATAAAATGATTCATTAAAAAGGGGGGAGGGGAAAAGGGAGGTTTTTTTGTTTTTGTTTTTTAAAGAGGAGCTTGTACCAAGGGCTCAAGTGAAAAATGTTGGGAAATGTATGTGGAAACATGTGTGTAAATGTGCTTGATACAAATGATGTACTGAATGTTGTAGTAGCTGTAAGAGCCACCAATAAAATCTAAAAAATACAAAAAAAAATACAGATCCCAAATAGGAAACTGAGATGAAGAACTCTGAATCAAAAATAATCCAGCCTTGAAAATCCCTTTCCAAATGCTCCTGAGTCAGAATCCCTCCTTCTCTTAGTGTCCTTACAGAGCCTGCGAAACCCCTCCCTCCCTGCATGGGCAGTTTGTATCTATACTCACGCTGACTACCCTCAGGGTGTCTACCCCATGGTAGTACATGGATATGTGAATGACTTTTTAGGTGGCCAGATGTCCCACCTTTTAACATTTTGTCCCATGTCCCATGGCATTTTAAAATTAAAATAATTATATTGCAATACTATTTTTGCATTCTATGAAAATGTTTGCTGCTCCGTATAGACCAATTTTTTAATCAAGACACCCCCCTGTCAATGGTGTGCTACTTAAAATATAGTCACTTTATCAGACTGTCCTTTTGCTGAACAGTGTGTTCTTGGAAATGTTTCTGGAGATTGTAAGTCAGCTTTCATAGAATCTGTATAATATGTGATCACAACAGTACTCGAGCCTCACCAATTTGAAGAGCTACTAAAAGTGAATCCAGAGTTTGCATAAAAGACTCTCAAGGACATCGTATGCTCTCTCAAGTCTCTTTCAGACTCAACCAGTTGCACATTATAGCTGAGGTTTGAGAGGGTATCTTTTTTTTCCCTTGTGGACATCACTGCCCCCTGGTGGGAGTAGGAGGCCCAGCCTTGTCCTGGAGAGCTGCTGCAGAATTTGAATTGTCAACCCTGTGGGCTGCAGTCCCGCACACAACCACTACGCCACCAGGACTCAGCCCACACTTGACATTTGAAAGCACACTTTATGCCGGTCGTGAAAATCATCACACATCCACTCTCTTCTGCTTATACCTGCTCACACACACTACTCTCAACAAAATTAATTGTTAAAACATCTGCCTGAAAAACCCAGCTTAGTAGATTCTGTAATGATTCTGTGTTCCCACAAATTTGCTGAATGGGGACACTTGTAGATTATGGTACTGAATATCTTCTCCCAACGCTGCATTGTCAGTATTGGGGTGTTTTTTATCAGCAGAAGGAGGGGCTCTATTTGCAAATCCACCTGTTATATAGTGAAACTTAAGGCTGGATGCTTTCAGAATACTTACACTGCCCCCACTGTACACATAACTAAATATTCTAGGAGAATTCAATAGGAATAATATTGGGGAATAATTTCTTGTTATGTGATTGTGATGCACAGAATATAGTCCTGTTCATTATTTCATAAATTTTACATTATGGATAGATCACTAAAGACAGTATGTGCACTCATTTGCTTAGCTTATTTCACTCAATTTATTTCACTTATGTGGCAATAGGTCCATACATTTATATCTAGCCAGGATGAATTGATTTTAGTGCTCAACGTTTTAGAGCATGAACACATGCATACCACAATTTATTTATCTCTTTTTAGATATTTAGGTCATTTCTACTCTCTGTTTTTTATGATAAAAGGTATTGTTGGATTAAAACAAGGAGAAAAAAAGCATTCAGATTCTTATCAGAAATCACAGTAACAATTACATTCATTCTATAAACTTTTCAAGCAACAACAATTATCATATTTTTAGTTAAAGTGTCCCCATTAGGATGGAAAAGAACAGGCTCTTAATGCAGCCAGAGTAGATGTCTTGGATGACATTTAAATTGAATACAGACTGACCTAAAATATTTAATAAGTATTTTAAAGTTTCTTGTGTTAAAGTGACTAGGATATCCCAGAACCAGACAGGAGAATACTTTTTATTGCAGAACATTCCCTTAGGAATGTAAATAATAAACAAACATTGGTTCCCTTCTTCTCCTGGGATGGTGGATAGGGTTCCAGGAGAGCAATCACTGATAGAATGCAACCAAAGTCAGCTCTCCTGACCCATAGCAGAATAAAATGACCAAATAAAAACAAATTCACAAAGGTTGATATCTAATGGCACAAACCAGAACAAATCTAGAATCATGTCCAGAACCAAGTCTCTTAGAAAGTTTAGGTATGAATTCATTGACTAAAGAGAAAGAACATAAACATTTTCAGCTGAAGATATTTCTGAAAAGCTTATGCAGCAACTTGGATGAACAGCTTGGAAGAAAAGGTATTCTGTTTCATAGGAAAGGGCAGGCACAACTGCTAAACCAGTGGAATCTTTGCAGGAGGAAAGGAACAGTTAGAAACCCATATCACAGGCCCAGGTTCAGGATGCTTGCCTAGGAATGAGGCTCAGTCAAAAGAGCAGAGAAATGCCCGGTGGTCCAAACCCTGCTACAAACATTACCCCCATCAAGTGACGATAATAGCAGTATGCATCAGGGGAGTTAAAATCACGATCTCTCTGTGGAGACTGTAGGTGAAGACAAAACCAAACATAAAACTAAAAATGAGACTTTATAGAGAAATGTGAGAACTTTAGTAGTTTTAGTAAAACAATATGAGTTGTGATGCACATTTCATATAGTTAACTACAATAGGAACTATGTCTATATTTTCATAAATCTTCATAATAAAAGTCTAGCAGCAGTTAGGCCATAATCATTCCATAAGGGACAACATCATACATCACACCATATGCTGATATATATGGTCATTATTTATGGGTAACTCAAAATAGTAAGAAAAGAAACATAATTGGTACAACATCAACATGAGATTCACACTTGACACAGAGATGGATTCTAGAAAGTTACATGTGAAACTCAAACCAAATGTGATGATGGTATTAAAAGATCTAAAGGGAAATGTCAATAGATATGTTATAAATAGTCTTGTAAGCAAGGTCACAAAGAAAGTGAGCTAATAAAATGAAAATAAAATTGGAAATTTATCTTTTGAGACAATTCTAATAGTAAAATAAAGAATACTTCTAGAAAATAATGGAAAGCATTATTTTGTTTAAGGAAAACAAAGAATACACAGAAAAGTAGATGATGGGGTTCAGTGCAGCTCAGACACATTGCTTTTACCAGGCCTCCTGGAATTACACTGAGTTCTCCCAGCTTCATTTCCCACTGATGCATACATGGTAATGGTCTGGACAGAAATGGAGGTCAGCATGAAATGAATTTGACCATGAGAGAGGTCAAAGGTGACATGTACTCAAGACATCAGAGTTGAAGTAGAGTCTGTCCTCTCATCCCTACATGATATACCAACCCATGGCTGATTTCAGAGAATCTAGAGACAAAAAAGGTGAGTCACAATGTCTGTGAATTTTACAAGTCCTGTGAATGTTGCAAGCCCTTGTAGCTGCACCTGGAGACAGCAAGCAAAGCATGCAGATAAAGCATTCCCAAACCTTCATGTTTCAATCCCCAAGTCCCTCACATCTGAAAGTCACCCCCCAAGAAAATTTTAAAAAACAAAATATTTTGGGGGGACAATCTCCGTGATTCCCAAGTGAAAAAGACATTAACTAAATAATATATCATCTATTAGAATCTCTATCCAATGGATTATGTGGGGATTGAATGTGAATGGCAATTTTGTAGTAAAGTTTAAAAGGAGTTCATCTGGAATGAGAAATGGAATGACAGAGAACACAGTCTGGTCCACAGTTCTCCACTCACCAAGCCCAAGTTCCAGTTTTCCAGGGCCAAAGAAAGTGATGAGGATGGTAGTTGTGGAGGTAGATATGGCTTAGGACAGAGATGGAGTTTGGTAATAAAGGCAGTGATCCTCTCCACTCAGGGATTTATCTATTTATAACACAGCAAATCCTGAAATTTACAATGTCAGAAACATACTTTCTTTTCTGCATTAGATTATCATAATATTGTTGGATATTGAAAAGTTTGAATCTAGGAGTCTCATTGAATTCAGTCACAAATGGCTTCCATTCAATGTTTGCTGTAAATGGGAATGGCTTTTGTGAGTCACTAAAAAGGAAGAGTTTTCTTCAACAGCTACACTGCTATGTTTACTTAAGAGTCATTCTAGTGTGGAAAGAGTGCATGTCAGCCTCAAACAATTTACCTTTAACACAGGAAGTTATTTCTTATCCAGAAACCCATCATTATCCAGGTTCTTCACATGTGATCTTCAATCTTGCTTGAAATCTTATACCGAAATATCTGAAATACCCTACCTAAGGTTTTGTGTCACTAGATAATGGAAAGATTGCTGATATCATACAATATATTAGTAGCAGAGCCACCAGAAGTAGGGTGAGGTGATTAACAAGACAAACGTGGCATCTCTGGGGAAAAGCAGAAACATTGGGCTGACATTCTGTGGGACTGTGAAGGTGAAGATACATGTGACATGAAGGACTGAATGATGCCATTAGGGCATAGAGATCTCTCTGAATCCCAAATTTATACAGAGAAGTTAGTGCCTGTCTTGACTTCATGGTCTAAAGGCTCTGGAGAACAGATACAAAATATTAGCAACAAGATGATAAAAGATAATTGATGAGTTCATGTATTTGCAGATGGGATTACACAAAAGACTAAAAATACCAAGTCACCATGGCTAGGAAAACAACAAAGCCAAAAAATATGTGTCATTTTGAAGAAGCAATTCAATAAAATAGGGTGACCGACTAGATTTTGACCAAATGATTGTCCTCACAACGTGTGATGGAAGAATGTACTGTTAAACATTCAGTCAGTCATCCGACACTTAGTAGCTTCCTTTACCTTGACCGTGATTCTGATTTACTGACAGATGCCTGACAGTCATTTCTTGTCCTAAAGGCACAGGCTATTAGCTGCTATAGGACAGACTATATTCTCCTGTTACAATATAACTGTTGGATTTATAGATATCAAAAGTGGCTACAAAGTTATTATTTTTGATTTAGAGAGACTCCCTAGAGTAGCAGTGAAATTTAGAAGAATCCACAGATCCCCACAGGAAACAAGCCTTAAAACTCCAGCTGCACCTGCTCCTGGGGCTGAGTCCTGTGCATGTGGGTTCTGAGCGCTCCCTGGGGACCTGTCTCCTACCTGCAGGGGCGGTTTATGTCTGGGCTCTCATTGACTTTTCCTCACTGTGTCTCATGTACAGTAATACATGGCTGTGTCTTCTACTTTCAGGCTGTCCATTTGAAGATAGAGTGTGTTCTTGGAGTTGTCTCTGGAGATGGTGAATTGGCCCTTTATTGAGTCTGTGTTGTGTGTCACACCACCATCAATTCATATGTTTCCCACCCACTGCAGACCCTTTCCAGGAGCTTGGTGGAGCCAGTCCATCCAGTGGTCACTGAAGGTGAATCCAGAGGCTGTACAGGAGATTCTCAGAGACCCCAAAGGCATCCTCAGATCGCCTCCAGAATCCACCAGCTGCGCCTCACTCTGGACACCTGCAAACACAGAGGCACTGTGATTAGACAATACACATACAAACAAACACACTCACAGTTACACATGCACAGCAGGGCCTACAGTGACTACCATGTAAAATGGCCAAAATTAATGCCAAGGTGGGTGGAAAATTTATTATGTATCCTCTGGTCTAGCTCCTGGGAACAAAATAGAAACAGCAGAGACTCCAGAGGCTGTGACTATCCTCCGAGATTCCCCCACCTCAGGGGCTGTGGCCTGTTTATCAGCAAGCAGAGAGCAGCATTTGCATGACCCCTGATATTTAGAAGCAAATGAGTAGAGGATATGGGCACGGGTTCTCCCTCAGTCTCAGAGAGGCACAAGCATGCTCAAAGGAAGACAGAGCTCTTCAACAGGTTCTTGATCAAGCATTGCTTTGTTATATATTATCAATTAAAAAAATAATTTTCAATTTACAAATTTTAAAGTCCACACACAACAAACTGTGTTGTAACAGAGAAACTGGATCTTTGTCATTTTGCTTCATTTTCTCAAATAGTCAGTTTTCATGTAATTGACTTACTGTGTTCCTGTTATTACATTTAGTTAACTTCTGTAATTATTGTTTTCCCCCTGCTACTTAAGCTGTGGCCTAATCATGCTCATCTTTTTCTATTTTTATTTATTGGAAACTGTGGTAATCCATTTCAGAGGGTTTTTTTTTTCAATAATTTTATTGGGAGTCTTACAGTTCTTATAACATGCCATACATCATTTATATCAAGCATATTTGTACACATGCTGCCATCTTCATTTCCAAATATTTTCTACTTGAGCCCTTGTCATAAGCTCGTCTTTTCCCCTTCTTTTTTACATATCATTTTATTGGTGGCTCATACAACTCCCATCATGAACAAAGCATAATCAATTGTATGCAGACCACATTTGCACAATTGTTGTCATTATCACTCTCAAAACAGCCTCCCTTCATATAGGGTCCCTGTGCAAGTTCCCATATTTCCCATCCCTCCCCATACCCCCTTCCCCATGAGTCCTTAAGAATTTACAAATTTTTATTACTTTTTCATATTGTACACTTGTGGCAGTCATGTGCTTATGTTAATTTTATGATTGAGGTGTAGGGGTGGAGTCCAGTCTGTTAATCTGGAGATAGCCATTGAGCAGCCAATGAAGCCTCTATGTGGGCATGGCTTTCTCCTGAGTCTTCTAGGAAATCTCGCGATGTTTCCCTCGTGAAGATGAGAAGCTATCTCCCCAGTTGTTGGGAG
>PVJH01029695.1:0-25652 GCA_004026705.1 Nesogale talazaci | reverse complement strand
GTTTCATTAATTCCTCTCATGTGTACTGAACTTGACAAAGCCACACCAGGCATCCTCCATCCTCCTCCCCATCAATTTTAGATCACTTGCTGTTACTTTGTCCTTGGGTTTGTTGGCATGCCCCTTTCTTTCCCCAACCTCCCCCTCCAGTGTCCCCTCCAGAACTGTGGGTCCCATTGTTTTCTCCACCCGCGAGGTTGTTTATCCAGCCTATCATATCTAGATATACATGCAAAAGCAATAATAAGCACAAAAACTAAACAAAGCAAAACAGAACAAGCAAGGAAAACAAAACAAAACAACAACAACCAAAACCAATAACAAAGAAGAAAAGCCTCTGAACAATTCCACCTCGGTTTCTTGATTTGTATGAGTAATTTCCAGGTAAGTTAGATGGATTTTCATGGCCTGGTCCCAAATTCTATTTTTGGAAATCCTCAGGGACTTCATTTCTGTGCTCCTCTTGCTGCTCTGTTGCATGCCATTGCTGTTTTTAACCATTACAACAGACGTGGTAACAGTCAAAGTCTGTTATATGCACATGAAGATCAATTTCTAGAGAACCTTGGTGACTTAGGGAAAGAACAAGGTGAACATTTTCATCAGAACTAAAAATCAATGGAATCATGATACCAAGAAAGATGAGCTGTACACATGACACACTGTTTGGAATCTTATGCGGAATTGTCCCAGCAGATGCCATTTTCCGAAGTCTTATAAAAGGACTTTCTTATGTGTCAATTATAGGCAGACAGTTGTGCCTATGGACCCTGTGGTTGTTAGGGGCTGTGTTCCTCTGACAAGTAATCAACCATTCAAGAGAAATCCCTGGGTTGCCCAGTGGATTAAGCAGCATCTTATATACCCAGAGAGCAGCAGATCTCATTTCACCAGGCAGTCCTTGGCAGAAAGCTTGTGTGAAGATGTTCAGTCATAGAGACACTCTAACAGTTCCCAAGTCACTCTTCCTCCATGAGATATACAGAGTGAAACAACAACAAAAAAGAGGAAACTGCACTCCAGTGTGCTCTACTCCATATCTGGAGGGGCTTAAGGGGCCCTTGTGGAATTCAAGGGGAGAAATTCTGCGGTAGACAAAAGTTTGGCAGGGTTCACCTCCTTAGTATCAGGAACCAGGTGTGTGTGTGTGTGTGTGTGTGTGTGTGTGTGTGTGTGAGAGAGAGAGAGAGAGAGAGAGAGAGAGAGAGAGAGAGAGAGAGGATGTATTGCCACAACAACTTTAATAGTCTTAAGGCATCCAAGACCCCTAGTTACAGGCAACCAAACATTGATGATCGTGGGCAGTGTCTGGACTCTGAGTTCCTTGGGAAAGACATCTAACCCCGCTGTGTGTGGCAGGTAAAGGAGAGTGCGGGCCCTTTGGGCAGGGAGACCAACAGTAATGTGTTCTTCCTTTACAGAAGAAGCAGCTGACCAGGAACACGCGTCCATGTCTCTACAAGACTGGACTTGAAATGGATGAAAGTGCTTTGCATACAATGGGTGTATGTATGGATTGTGATAAGAGTTGTAAGAGCCCCCAATAAAATGATTAAAATTTAAAAAAAAGAAAAAGTGTTTGCATACAAAATCTGTACTTTTGGAACAACACAAGTAGATTTTTATGTAGTACATTGTCTGTTTACTTTTTATTATGTTTCCTTCATAATTAAAGAAGGTAATTTAAAACACCACATTGAAGTTTCTTAAGTTTCCATTCTGCTCTGCTCCAATGCAACATGACCCAGGGGTCAGTGTAGAGTGGAGAAAGTGGGAGGGAGAAGTTACAAAAGAGTTCAAGTCCCTCTGCTTTCAATAAACCAGAGGATGGTTGTCTTTTGTCCATTGGTTATACATTATGTATAAAAGAGCGCTTGCCAATGTCATCTTTTAAAATTCAGTGTATAAATTGGTGACAACAACATGAGTCATCACTTGTGTCCATCAGCATATTTTCCATCAACAGGACCAGAAATTCAATAAAACCCAATTTACCACCACAGTTCATTCCAATGCAGTGACCTTCTATAGGGTGTGCATAGCTTTAAACCTTCAAAGGAATAAAATATCTTTATTTTGGGTGGTCAAACTGAATGAAGCATCATAGACGGCATATAATCTGTCTGTCACAAACGAGGTCTTATAAAAGAAAACTGGTGCCAATTTCAGAATCAGGAGGTCAAATACAGCCCAAAACAAATCTATCATTTGAAGCACAAAAATGTCTGTTAGTCAGCATTATCTAAATAGATAAATGAGCCTCCTGTCCCAGGTTGGTAGGATCAGACTGGGCAGAATTCCTGCACTGTGTCTCCACTGTTAGCCCTCATAGCGCTATGGGTCAGTGAGGGACAGCTTGTCTTGCTAAGGGTGTGCAATAGCAGCAAGAGGAGCAAAGCAAAGAAGTACCTAGTCAATACCAAAAGTAGACTTTGGGGACAAGGCATAACACCCCATCAGACTCAACCAGAAAACACAATTAAAGGTCAACAAACAGACCTGGGATTATTTATAGACTTTTCTTTTTTTGTCATTGATTTGTTGCTGTTGTTTTTGTAGCTTTTTGCTTTGTTAAGTATCAAGGTAGCAGAGAGACATTGGGCCTGTACTCAAGTTCTCTCTAAAGGCAAGAATGTTTTGTTCTAATAACCCGGCATTCATTGATGCTCACCTTCCTGATATAATCACAGAACATAAATAGATGCATAACAACAGTGGTGAAGAATGCTGCCAGTGCCTGGCTTTCAAAAAGATATAGCATCTGGAGTCTTAGGGGCTTAAAGACAAACAAGTGGCCATCTAGGTGAGCAACTTAAAGACAAACAACTAGCCACATGGAAGAAGCATACCAGCCTGTGTGGCTATGAGGTGTTGATGGGATCAGGCATCAAGCATCAAAGACCCAGAACAAAAAAATCATATCAATGTGAATGAAGGGGTGTGTAGAATGGAGAAAGAAGCCCATCTATAGACAGTTGGAAATCCTCTCACCGAAAGGTCACAAGGAACAAATGAGCCAGACAGGGTGCAGCATAGCACCAATGAAACCTACAGCTTTCCTGTGGTGCTTTAATACTTCCTCTCCCTACTATCATGACCCCAATTCTACTTTACATATCCGGCTAGACCAGAGCATGTACAAGGGCACAGAAGAGATCTGAAACACAGGGAATCTAGGACAGGTAAACAACTCAGGACCAATAGTGACATTAGTGATAGATACTAGGAGGTTAAGATGTAGGTCGGGAGAAAGGGGGTCCAAACACAATGATCTATATACAACCTACTCCCTGGAAGGCGGACACCAAAAAAGTGGATGAAAGGAGACATTGGTCAGTGTAAAATAAGAGAAAATACATAAATTATCAAGGGTTCATGAGGGAGTGGTGGAGGGAAGGAGGTGGCTAAATGTTTTGAAAATACTGAGCTGTATGGGTCCCCAATAAAATTATTTTAAAAATAGATAAATGTGCAACAATTTCATCCAAAGAGTGGTGATCTACAATGATAATCCATAGCCTGTATTAATCGCTATTTATATCCAAAAGAAGTAAAAGTTGTAATAAACAAATTAATTCCAAAGATTATAGTCAGTGTGGAAAACCTAGTGGAACAAGGGCATCAAAATGGATTGCTTTTCTCTCCCTCTATATATCAATCTCTGGAGAAAGTATTCATATAATAATAGTTATTGCTCTTGAAAACTATATTGCCTTTTCAATAAAATATAATCCAGGAGTTTTGAACTCTTCACATTTAGCCTGGAAACAGGTGAAATGAAATAAAACATATCTGTGATTTTCTAACCAAACATCATAAAAGTAATTGCAGTGGTTGTTACTGATGATAAATCTCCCAGATGACTTTAGAAATATTTTTCTCTCCTCTACTAAGCTACAGAATGCTGCTACTTTTAACAAGTCTTGAATTCCAACACAGAGGAAGAATCTTGTAGAGACCGTCATATTATGTTTCTAAGATACGTTTTAGATCATTTGAAAATACGGATTCACGAAATATTTATGAGATATGTTTTTAAGATATATTTTTAGATTATTTGAAAATACACATCCACCTTTCCTCAATTGCCCGTTTTGTGCAGTTATCATAACAATTCTAATAATTCATTTAAATTCAGTTTAAAATGAAAACTTTCTTGATTAACTGACATTATTGCATAGTTAAACCACACATGCACACACACACAGACTAACTGCCATTGAGCATATGAAAACTCACAGTTATTCTTTTTGTTGTTGTTTTGCTTTTTGGCATCACTGCCCTCTGGTGGTTGTGGGAGCTGCCCCGGGCTGCTCCTGAGAGCCGCAGCTGGATTTGAACGGCCAAGCCTATGGGCTGCAGTCCCGCACTCAACCACTTAATGCCACTGGGGCTCAGCCCTCACAGTTACTCTGTATTTTAAAATTGTCCTTCTGAGTGACTATACCTCTTTATGGGAGAAGAAATTTCTTTTCCTCTGTAGCGGCTGCTGGTCTCCCTTTTTCCCCCTTTCCTTCTTAGCATTTGACTACCATGTCTATGAAAATAATCAGTTGAAATATGTGAATCAGAATTGTTCATTTTTCATCTTAGAAAAATAAATGAGGGAGCTCAGATGATTGCTTAATCAGACACACATGTCAGGGCATTCCTCGACAGCAAAGCCCCCAGAATCAAATCAATGGCCACAGATGGCATTCCTAGAACTTAATTCATCAAATGAAGCAACAGAGAATTAGAAGAAACAGCATTTGAAAAACGCAGGTGGAGGAAAACATTAAAAAACTCAAGATGCAATGTAGATGTGCCCTGTAAGCTAGCTCAATACACTGAGTCCATCTTGAAAAAAAGACAGCATCAGTTACAGAACAGCAGCATAGAAAGTCAATCTAATTGAGGAACAAACAGTCATCAGGATGTAAAAAAATGAAGAACACGTTAGATTTATGAGGCACACTAGGAAAGGGATAAATTTCCATGTAATAGGAATTTCAGAAGAGAATCAGATACTTTAAAAAGAAATTGACAATTGATTGAAAAAAATCTTCCTAATATCTTGAAAAAATAAGATTTCTCTCCAAGAAAGTAAATAAGCCACATGCAAAATAGATCCCTACAGATAATACAAAAAAATTAGTAATCATCAAAATTTCTAAAACCAAAGATAAACTTTTGTGCGGAATGATTGTGACAACAAATGATCAAATATGCAGGCACATGAATGATACTTAGTACTGAGAGTTCTTTGTTTTCTGTTACTCCACTCTTCTTCTACTGTTCTTCACCAGCACCATGAATCAAATGCTTTTTTGCATTTTTCTTCAGTCTTCCTTCCTCAGTGCCCCATGTACACATGCATATGTGGCAGTAGAAATTACCATTTGAGTCAGATACACCTTAGCCTTCAACACAGCGTCATTGCTCTTCCATAATTTGCACAGGGCCTGAGCAGCCGATGTACACAGTGGAATATGTCCTTTAGGTTGCTTGATGGCTGCTTCTATAAATATTGAGTTTGATCTAAATACTATGATCTAAAACAAGATGGATGATGGCAACAAAGGTGCAAATGTGGAATGCATACAATTGACGTATGTATTGATTGTGATGGGAGTTGTATGAAGCCACAATAAAATGATTTATTAAAAAAATTGAACAAATTCCTTGAGCAATTTAAGAGTTTTCTGTTTATCGTGAAGATTTTGTTGTGAAGATTTTCGCTTTTCTTTGTATGGATATATATTCCATATTGAGTGCTTCAATACTGGATCTTAATCAACAAGTGCATCAAATCATCCTCATTTTTGGCAAGCAATGTTGTGTCATCTGCATATTAGGTTTGTTATTAAGTCTTCTCCAATCTGGTCGCTACATTGTTCTTTTGTGTAATCTAGCTTCTCTGATTATTAGCTCAGAATACAGAATTTTTATAGTTCATATATTTAGCATTATTGTTTTTCAAGTATGATGATGAAATCTGGACCTTTCATTATAAACAGGAATCAAAGAAATTTGCGGAAACCAAGCTAAGAGATATTTAAAGACATCACAAGCAAATTTAAATAGAGCTCTTTAGACAGAAAATCTACGGTGACAGACAGAAACCTGAGAACAAGATACATTGCACTATTGCTCATATAGCAATTCACACGAACGATTCTCAAAAGTAATTAAAATCTGCTCACTCCAAATAAGGCACATCACACTGTAAGTGATAAGAATTTCAAACAAAAAGGGAAACAAAGGTTATAATAATAGAACGTATGAAAAGATATTACTTGGAAGTATTGCGTTGAAGACTGTTCCCTTGTATATATTTTGCCAAAATTAGAAAATAATTACATTGATAGCAATGAGCACAAGAAAGACGAAAATGTTCTAAAATGGATTATGGTGATGATTGCATAACTTTTTGATATGATTGAAATATTCACTTATATGATATATGGAAGAAGTACTAATACAGTTGTGAAAATAAAAGAGCATCACATACTGTTTTAACCTTAGGAAATTCAAATGGATAGATTCAGTATAAATTCCAGAGTCACTGAAAATATAATTAGAAAATCTACTCATCAAAATAAAGAACAAAATCAGGAAATTCAGTAAACACTAATAAAAAACTTAAAACTATGTTAAATAAAAATCATGTGGAAAAATAACAGAAAATATTAAACAGACCAAATTCCCTTAACATCACACACAATTAAATAATACATATATAAATATCATATGTCAATTCTAAAATCACTAAGAATGTAAATGATTCAACTACCCAAATCAAGAGATGAATAGAGGCAGAATAGATTGAAACAAAAATCATATACATTAATAAATTACCTGTAGTGAATTCATGATAATTACAGACTTAAGTAAGTCAAAACCATATCAAATAATGGCAACCTATATGTACAAATAAAACTTTAATCCAAGGCAAGTAGGAGTGACAATAATGATATCAAGTATGTCAAAAATGTACTGGAGCAATAAAAAGATATTTGGGAATGTTTGAAAGTCAGTCACTCAAGCAGACATAATTATAATAAATATTTATGACTCAACATCTCTAAAATACATTGAAAAATTTCTAACAAAGTTGAAATTTGAAATAATGAAAGTTACAATGATAGTGGGATATTTTTAATATGCAACATTTGATAAGAAGCAGAAAAGCTAGAAAGTATATAACTCATGGAAAGTACAAGCCATCTAAATACAACAACCAACTTAGCCACATAGATAAAAAGAGCACACATAATTCTCTAAATCACATGGATTATTGTCTTCAATATATAATAAAGAGGACCTGAATAAAAAAACAAATGAAAATATTAAAATATTAAAACTGTGTCTTCTCTGGTGATAATGTGATAGAACTGGAAGCTAGCCTCAGAAATATATATTATATAAACTTTCTATCTAAAAAAGGATTAAGTAACAAAGAAATTTAATATAAAATTTAAAAAGAGATCTAGGTAAAAAGGGTGATCTATTAAATTAATATCAATTAAACATTTTAGAACTATTCTGCAATTTTTCACTTCTACCTAAATTATATTGGATTTATTGGTATTCCCCTTTATTTTCTACCAGCTGCTCTTTTGTGTAGCACATTGTATATCAATTTAGTGCTCAATATCTTTATTCTGATGCTCTTTTAGAGCTTGGTGCTAAGGGAACAGATATGTATCTTTTTCATAGCACTAGATGTCATTGATAGTAACCTAGCAAGCAGTAGTTTCTTTATGTATGACATAAGTGAGGAGCAAAACAACAACAAAAAGAACAGTTGTGCTCTAGTTTCTCTCATCTAAATGTGTTGGTAAAATATTTTGTATAAATACTGGAAAAAGCTTTTGAAACTTAATAAACCATATTATTTTTAGACTCACTATTGTCTGAATATACATATATACACATATATCTATAGATTAGGTTATACAAATATAATTGTTAATGTGAACTATAATATTGACTTTAAGCTAAACAAACTTATTGAAAACAAAAATTAGTAGTTTTCCTCTAACCTGAATAAAATATTCTGAAATTTTAACTTATTTATTCTGTTTCATTTTTGCAACTGTTAAGGCTGTTATTTATTCACATTGCCCTATTTTGTTAACAAAAAATAAATATTGAATGAAAACAAAGGAGCAGTTAAAAATTGTGTAATAAAGAAAGCTGCTACTCCTCATTTAAATTGCTTTATTCTCATACACATATACATGCCCACTTTATCAGTTTTCTAGTTTACAGGCTTTGTTTGGCTGGACATGATTGTTGTTCTTTGCAGTCAAGGTGATTATGAGTCATACTTACTCTATGACTCCAATAATTGTATAGTAGAGTACAAATGTCTATTGTTTATAACAATATTTCTACATCTTATTATGCTACATTGGGTCTGAAGTCTTGAAATCTGATAGTGGTCAAAGATACACCTACTAGTATCTTATTTTATGGCACAAAAGAAAATTCAAGAAATAAACAGCTCAAGAGAACAACTAGTTCTCAACCACAGCCTCCTCTTACATGGAAGTACAAAAATTAGAGGGTGCCTGACTACCACCATGACCTCTCTGTCGAGAATAAACTTGAAGATGATGGTTAGATTGGGTTGAAAGGTAGAAAAATACATGAATTAAAATAATAATAATAAAAAAAGCATGGATTCAAAAAAAGAAAAAAGTTCACAGTGATAATAAAGACTGGAGAAACTTTCAATAGTAACCCCCCAGGCACGTTTTTAATTTGGAAGTGAAGCCATTACTGGAGGTCATCTTTAAGATAAATAAGACACTGGTCTATAAAATCAGTATGAATGCCTGTGAAAACGGTGCTATTAGAAAAATCAGCTGTCTAGGGTTGAGCCCCGGGGGCGTAGTGGTTGTGCGCCGGACTGCAGCCCACTGGGTTGGAGGTTCAAATACAGCAGCAGCTCTCCAGGAGCAAGGCTGGGCCTCCTACTCCCATCACCAGAGAGCAGTGATGCCCGCCCCTCAAAAAAACCCCTCAACTGTCTGTTTTTGAAATAGCTCAGTCGGCAGTCCATCAATTCTTTCAGCAGCTGGCTTTCCTTTGACTAATGCTTTTAGCGTGGCTTGAACATCTTCCTTTAGCACCACTGCTGCTTGCTCTTCATCTGCTCCCTCTTCAAGTGGGGTGGGGGGATGTGGATTAATTCTTTTTGGTATGAGGACTCTGTGTATTCTTTTCATCATCTCTTGAGGCTTCCTGCAGCTTTCAATATTTTGTCTATAGAATCATTCTTCATTCTACCTGAGACTGAAATTTTTTCTTGAGTTCTTTCAGTTTAAGATATGATGAGAATATTCTTTCTTTTTGGTTTCCTTAGTCTAAGTCCTTGCATATTTCATTATGACATTTCACTTGTGCCCTTATTCATTTCTAAAGCGCCCTTATTCATTTTCTATTCAGCTCTTTTTGACTTCATAATTTCTTTTGTGGGTTTATAGTTAAGAACATGTCTTATGGTATCTTCTGACAACCACTCTCATATTTTCTTTCTTATTTTTAATGATCTTTGATTTCTTCTTGAATTATATTCTTCATATCCCCTCACAGTCATCAGGATTTTTATTACTAGGGTTCAACGAGGCAAATTTGGTTTTGAGTTGTTCTTAAAATTTACATGTGCTAGACTCATGTCTGTATTTTTGTTCTTGTGGACTTGTTTTACTTTTCTGTAGCATCAACTTGAACTTACATGTGACAATTGATGATATCTTCCACAATCAGTCCCTGCCTTGATTTTACTGCTGATATTAAACTTCTCTAGTGTCTTTTCCCACATATATAGTCGATTTCTTTTCTTCATATTCCATCTGCAGAATCCTGTGTGTATAGTTATCATTTGTGCTGTTGAAGAAGATATTTTCTATGATCAAGTCATTAGTTTTGCAAAATTTTGTCATGCAATTGCCAATTCCATTTCTATCCCAGGACCCTGTTTTCCAACTATTTTCCCTTCTTTTCTGTTTCCAGATTTATCAAGGAAACACCAATAATTATCAATGCAACTTGAATACATACTTGATGGATTTCTGACTAAACATTTTTGTACAATTTAAGCCTTACTACCTTTAGTTATTAGCGCATATAGTTGAATTGAGTGGTATTGATCTAATTTATTTAAAGGGAGATTGATGCAATCTTATCACAGACAGCTTGTGCTTCAGGATAGATACTGAAATGCCTTTTTTTTTTTACAATGACAGAAATTCCTTTGCTTTTGATTACATGATTCTTGGCACAGTAAGCTCTCTGACTTTATGAAGAAAATGGCCAACAAATCCCATTTCAGCTCACTAATATCTAGAATATTCATCTTAATGTGTCCTATTTAATTTGTGATAACTTCCACCTTTCCTATGTTCATGCTTTGTGCATTGGATGTGCTATTTAATAGTATATGTTTTGCATGTGACAGTTTCTTCTCATTTTGCAGTTTGCTCCATTTGCAAACGAAGATTCCACAGGTTTTACTCACACACTCGCTCACTCCATTCACATCATGGTGATTGCATCATTAAGAAAGCAGCTCCTCTGCAGTCATATTTCAAATGCCTTCCTACCAGACAGCCCCTCGTCCAGTACTACCTCCCACAGGACTACCTCCTTCTGCCTTTACTCACCAGGCATTCAATATCTCTTAATGGTTCCATCCTACGTATAGGATTTTCAGCGGCTACTTCCTCTGAGCTGTCAATTCCTTATCTGCAGACCAGGGACCCTCAAACTATGGCACATGGACCACATGTGGCCCGCCGAGGACATTTATCCAACCCACCTGTGTTTAAGCCAACGCTGCCTGTCCTGCTTAGCAGCCGACTCATCCAGGGCCTGCAGTGAATTTGTTCATAACTTTTTTTTTTAACTATAGTCCAGCCCTACAATAGTCCAAGGGACAGCGAACTTCTCCCTGTTTAAAAGGTTTGAGAACCCTTGCTGTAGACTGGTCTTAGTCTGTTTACTTTGGGCGACCCACTGGCATTTGAAATATCAGTGACATAATTTCCAGTATCACAGCAGCATACATCTCATCACGGTACAACAACTTGTAGCTGTCATAAATTCATTCACACCTTTCAAGTACATTCACTGAAGTTGACCTCAGTGTATTTACTTTCCCCATACTATGTATTGTTTTTCCTTCATCTTAGAAAACACATGCCATTTATCTCCACTTTCTATCCCTCATTCACTTCCAACAAGTCAATTCTGACTCACTTACTCTATAAGGCTGAGGACAACTGCACTGTGACTTCCCAAGGCTATCAATCTTTCAAAGCAGTAGTAAGTCTCATCCCTGTCCTGCCGGGGAAGTTCTCAGATTTTATGAGTCAGAATCAACTCTATTACAGTGACTTTGGTTTTCTTTTCTGGTATTTAAAAGTTGATATCTAGAGAGAAATTAGTAGTTCTGTCCTCTTTTAAGGGTCATAAGGCGTAACAATACCGGACACACACTATACAGTATGGACTCCTTGGGCTTGAATTATGGCCTCCTCTTTTATACAAGGAAACATTTGCTTGGAAATTAATGTTTTGTCATTTCCTGTTTGCACTTTGATATGCCATGGTTATACATTGGCAATTGATATTTTTCATTTAATTTTCTACCAGTAAATCTTAAAGTTTGCGTTTAAAAAAAGACTTAAAAACAAAACAAAGAAATAACATAAATAACAAGTGTAAGATAAACTTTATATTTTTGAACAGGAACTCTTTGTAGCATGTTTAATCACTCTTTGGGGAGTGATTTAACACTTTCTGGAGGAAATGAAGTATAAGCTGAAACTTTTATGAGAGGCAGGAGAAAAGCAAATAAGGAAGAATTAGCTATTAGGAATTTATTCTTAAGGCAATAAATATTTTCTGAGTGCTTAATGTGTGACAGGGACTGTGATGCATTCATTTGGAAATATGCCTTGCTCCTGTTCATGGAGGGGTCGGTATGTTCCAAGCTACAGGTGTGGGAAAACCATAGCTTACAAAACTTGAAAAAATTTACTATATTAGAATGTGGTTCTGAGAGTCATGATGTTGATTCATTACTTTAGAGCTGGAGAACAGATCAAAACAAAAAATAAATAAAACAAATAAACATAAGGATGCTTTGAGTAATAACAAAACCCCCAAGCCCTTATGATTCATGTTAGAAAACTTGGAGCTTACTCTAAAGACATTCATAAATAAGAAGATATCACCAGTATTTTCAGGGGTTCACCATAACCATATATGTAAAAATCTTGTTGCGTGCTGCTTAAAGCAGTGGATAGAGTGGGATGATTTATATTCTGTTGTCTTACTAGAGCAGTAAAATAGTGAGAGATGGTGGTAGTCAATAATGGCGATGGGAATGGAGGGGAATTTAAGGATAGAGTTCTTAAATAAGCACAAATGGAAGGAGATTTTCTATCTCTGCAGTGCCTAACTCATTTCCTGTACATAGGAGATGTCAGTGATTTTGTTATAAATTATTTTCTCAGTACACTTCATGTCTTACTGGTTAATTAATGATATCAGTTACTAGTGTAAGGTTGGGGAAAGTGGGTGAAATAGCAAGGAGAAAGTGTAGTAATTTTTGTGACTTTTGTCATGATGTGCTTTTCTTGCACTTCACATGTAGTGACTAAGAGCATAAATTCTGGTGTCTAATTGTCTGAGTGAAATATCCTCTGTGAAATATATTAACATTTACTTAAGGAAAGTTATTTAAATTCTCTTTGCCTCAGTCTCTTCATATGCTCAATGAAGCTCATAATAATGCAGAACTGATACTATTGTTGGGGAATTTCATAAAGCTTCCATGTCAGGCACTGAAAATAGTGTCTAGCACCCAATAAATCTCAAAAGGCTTGGTTATGCTATCCTGCTATTCTTGGGTTGCTATCTCAGTGTCAGAGCTTCAGACCTACCTGCCCATCCTAGGGAATAAATTAATATTTCCACAGATATTTACAGTCAAGCATCACTATGAGTCAGAATCAACTCAATGACATATAATAATGACAAAGGGAAACATAAGAGTAGTGAGTATATGCTCTGGGATCTGGCTGTTTGAATTTAGAAGTCAAAATAATGAAACAACATCTGCTAGTTTTATGGCATGGATATAAATTCAATTAAACTTCATCATTTCTTAGTTTTCTAGGAGGTCAATAGGTCAGCGTCTACTCTAAGAGATGGCCACATTTGACTCTTTAATCCCCTTGCACTGTGGTCTTCTATGATTTTGTGTCAAATTGAGGATGTATGAAGTGCAGGCATGGGATCTGCCTACAAATCAGGCCACAGCCTGATGCTACCTCTGTGATGGTGTGGCCTTCCAATAAAGAGGACCCCGGTCACCTCCATCTTATATTGTCCCTTCCCCATTCTGAGACTTGGCCATTGATCCTGAGAGTTGATGGCATCCTACCTTTTTCACACTCACTTTGGTCCTACATGAATCTGCATCCACCAGTCTGTGATCTTTCTGCCTCCCTGTTCATCAGTCTGTCATTGGCATGAGGCTACATAGTCTGAAGAGAAAGTTAGGGGTTAACATCAGACTTTGGGAATTGAATTGGACTGGGCTGGGATGCTTTCTTGATACATTTACTTAGATGTTTAAATCTCTGTGACCTCCTCTGAGACTTTAAAATGAATCATAAATGGGTAAGTCTGTAAATGGGCATTATTTTTTTGCCACCATCCTTCATTTACCAAGCATGATAATATAGATATGGATATGGATATAGAAATAAAATGAATAGTGTGGAGACCACATGTACAGTGTCAAAAAACCCTGATAATTATCAAGAACATCAGGGTAATACATGACTTGTGAAATTGTGAAGGGAATTAAAAATGTACAGAATCAGTCTATTGAATAATAGATGTCATAAGAAGTTGTTGAATGGTGGCTTTCATAAAATCCTTGCTGAGGAAATTTGAAGTGGTCCACAAAGTGTCCAGTATATTCACATGCATAAAATTAAAGTAATTAACTCTTTCATTTGTTCTTTTTAGCAAAACATTTTATTTAGTATGCTGTAGATATTTTATAATATCGAAATCATTTTAATGGGGGCTCTTACAGCTCTCATAACAATCCATACATCAATTGTATCAGCACATTTGTACATATACTGCCATCATTATTGTTCAAAATATTTTGTTTCTACTAGAACCCTTGGTATCAGCTCATCTTTTTTTCCCCTCCCTGCAGCTTTTTTTAAACAAACAATATAAATGATCTTAATGGGAGAATAGAAAGTGGAGACTCTTGAAGATTTCCAAGGAAATGTCAGAAATTACCATATTGGCTAGTGTTTTGCTTTTGTTTTGGGTTTTCTAAGTGAATTGCACTTTTCTTAAAATGCATTAGCACTCACATGTTTAACCCTGAGAACTCAATTGAGATTTCCTTTTAAACACACCCTGAAATCTTAATGTGCAATAGCAAACATAAGCACTTATCTAACCTCTAGTATTTTATATAAGCAGAATGATTCATCTCTTTGATTTACATGGCTGATGCTTGTGGAAGATCTTAGTACTGCTTGCCTCATTTATTAGAAAAAATCTAATCAGTAGTAGCCATCAGGAACATTTAGGAGAATTACAATACTAGTACCCAAGTCAAATCACATTTACTATTTGATTATTGAATGCAACATGACAAAACTAAACAGGTTTTACTCTTAGTCCCCAACTACATAAAACTTGTGGAGGAGCTCTTAAAGCAGGATTTTTTTAAGTAGTGCAATTTTTGCCTACTAGTCCTTGAGTAGCCTCAACAGACAGTTTTTGTCATTTTTAAGTACCATTGAGTTGGCCCCATCTCATAGAATGCGTAACGTTGCATGGAAGGAAACGCGACATGGAAGAAAACACTGCATGGTCCTGCCCTGTCCTCATAATCATTCCTATGTCAGAACCCATTGATGCATCATCTTTCAATACATCTCAAATCTTATCACTCCTCCATTACTGCCACATGTTACTTCTCCAAGGACCAGATTCTCCTGACAATATGTTTAAAGGATCTAAGATTAAATCTTGCTATTCTTGCCTCTAAGAAGCACTCTATCCATATTCTTTTGACATAGATTATTTTGTCCTTAATCCTTGCTTCTAAGGAGCACTGTATCCATATTCTTCTGACATAGATTGTTTTGTCCTCTAATCAACCAATACTGATTTCATTATTCTTCTCCAGCACCACAATTACAAGGAGTGGATTCCTCTTGCATCTTCCTTGTTCATTGTGGAACTTTCACATGCACATGAGGCAATGGAAGCAATAGTTTGACTTGAGTCAGAAAGAACAGTCTCTTTCTATGTCATTCTTTCTTTGTTTCTTTGGACAAGGTTTTCTTTTGGTTCTTTGTTTCTTTTGGTTCACGGTTTTGCTTTTTTTAGGATCTGCTTCTGTCTCCCTCTCTAGGATGTCTCCACCTGTTGGTGCTCCCCAACTTAACTTAATGTAGGAATTAATGGAGACAGGTATTCCTCTCCATCAAAGGGGGTGTCCTCTTTCTCCTCCCGCCCAACCCTCTGTGTTCTCTTTTTTGTATCTCACCATGATCACTTCCACTTTAGGAGAGATTATTTCGGCTGCTTGAGCAACCACATCAACTTTACCATGTCCATCCTATGAAGTACTTTAATCATAGTAGCCATATGACCAAAAGATGGCACAGGCCCTCATGTAGATGGAGTACCATGTGTGCTATCATAGTTTTCATATGTTTCTGTAGGGGCTGCCGCTTTCATGGTCTGAAGAGCCATGATCACAACCTTCTCTATTCTTGTAGCCTCTCATGGACAGGGATCATGTGAACTGGAGTGACCATGATCATGATATGTATAATCTCTTGAGTGTGGTGCATTATCTCTTGTACCATGAGAAGCTGAGTAATCTCAGGTTCAATAATTATCATAAGTAGATTATCCATCATCTTTTGGTGAAAAATGACTTACTTGTGAGAGGACAAGAATTGCATTTGTGATAAGTCTCCTCAACAATGTTTTTACCTGTGATACTAGGCCTCTTTATTCCACTCAACGGGACAATAACCTGATGTCAAAGGGCTGGTCTTCTAGCTCTCTACTTCTTAGCGGTAGTGAGAGTCTATGCCTACCACTTTACAATGTTGGTTTACTGGCCTCTTTAACTTTAACAGCTTTTATATGTCATGATTTTCCATTATTTTCTTGAGCTGAATATCTAGCATCTGCTGGGCATTCAAAAGTGACAAAAACAAATGTTCTGGGTTGGTTTGTTTCTCATTCTTTTCTCAAACGTGTGAGTGAGGTTTGGTCCTCTGGTTGAATCTGGGTTTGGTGACTAGAAGTTTGGGATAACTTCTATACCATTCTTATTTGTAAAGATCCAGAGATAAACTACACACACACATACACACACAAGCATACGTGCACATGCACGTAGCATCAGAGTCCAGCAGTAGTTTCTTAAAGCATAAGATCATTTCAAAGTAAATGAAGTGGATCCTTTTTGAGTGAAGAGAAGGATACCTTAAACATGGATAAGATGCAATTAACTCCAGAGGCCAAGTGGATACTCCCTCTTGAGTTGAAAGGGAATGTTATCTATGGGAACACTTTCAATATTTATACACCACTTTCAGAGCAGGGGCGTACTTTTGGCACTCTACAGATGGTCAAACCACTCTCGAGTTAGATGCTCAGCTCATTCTTTCAAAAATGTATTATTAATTAGGAGCTAATACAGATATCTTATCATTCTAGAGTTCAATCACATCAAGCAGAATTGTACCATTGCTACCGCAATAAGTTTCCAAACATTCTTTTTCTTCCTGGACCCCTTGACCTTGTTTCCCTTTTACTCCATCCCCCTGATGTACCGTTCAACACCTCCTCCCAACATAAATACCAAAAGCACTTAATTTTACTTACTATTTCAAAACCTTCTTGTTAATTTATGGTAGAGAGTTTTATTAGTCACCCCCCTTGTGAGGGCATCATGATTTACTTTTAATTTTGTCTTTGATAATACCCTGACATCAATTTTAAAGCCCTGTGGATAGAGGGATAATGGGGTACTATAGGCTAATTCTATATCACCTGACCCATTCACTTGTATAGAATCAATTATTTCATTCATGGACACTATTTATACAACCAAGAAGGCATAATTGTCAGGGAAATTTGCAATAGCAATTACAGAGAATGGCAGTCACAGATTTGCCTGACACATACCGTATTTTTAGAACCATAAGATGCGCCTGACCATAAGACACATTCAATTTTTAGAGCAGGAAAACAAGAAAAATATTGTGAATCAAATAATATCAGCATATTAAAATGTTTATTAAAATAAAGCAAAATACAGTAATATTTAGCAGCATAAACTCAACCGTGGTGTTAAGAGCCATCATCACTTTTCGTAACAAATAAGGGGAAGTGTGCACTGTGCTGATCATATGATCTGACTGAAATTGAGACTCCAGGAGGTGGAATTTCCCCCAAACACAGCAATCCACAGCATGCAAACACCAGCAGACAATAAGCAAGCACATGGGATCATAAACTCATGTTCTGGGATACCACATCTTGGGCCATAAGACACATCCACATTTTCACCCCACTTTGTGTGCGGTGGGGGGGGGGAGTGTATCTTATGGTCCAAAAAATTCCCAGTATTTTAGTACAGCATATAAAGCATTTAAGTAACAAGACTCTGGTTGTCTGTCTCCCAACAGTTCAACAATCTTGGTGCTTCCTCAGACACCATGCACTTTTTTTTGACTAAAGCCTCAAGTTACAAGTGTGTCTGTCCAAGGAAGCCCTTATCCCCAGTTCTAGTCTAGTCCTGGAAGTCCTTGCTAATAACACAAGGCAACAGAAGAATATCAAAGGTATATGTCTGGGTGAAGAAGATGTGAAATTATCATTATTCACAGATAACATGATTTCATATAGAGAACCTGAAAGTGTCCACAATAGGATTGCTTGAAATGAGAGAGGAATATGGTAGAGTGGCAGGATAGGAGATCAAGAAGCAGAAGTCAATTTGATTTCTGTACCCCGTTGACGGGATTACAGAAAGAGATCAAGAGGGCATTACCCTTCACAGTAACTAAGCATAAACTGAAATATTTAGAGATGTACCTAACCCCCCAAAATTCAAGGAAAGCCACAGAACATTATTAGAAGAAACCAAAAGTGACAATCCACAAATGGAAGAATATGCCATGCTTGTGGATCAGAAGATTCAATATTGTAAAGATATCAATCATGCCTAAGGCATTATATAAGTTTAATGGAATCCTAATACAAATACCACCATCATAGATGAAAGTGGAAAAACTGACCCTCAATTTCATATGAAAAGAGAAGAAGTCCTGAATGCTCAAGGAACGTCTCAAGATGAAGAACAAAGCAGGTGAACTTGCATTACCTGACTATAAAACTTATAATATAGCCACAGATGCCAAAATAGCATGGTATTTGAATAAATATGGACACTCAGATCAATGTATAAGAAAAGAAAAATCCAGAAATTAAAACATCAGAATCCATACAACTGAACTTTGACAAAGCCCAAAACATATTGAATGGGAAGCAAATGACCTTTTCAAAAGATGGTACTGGAAAAAACTGAATATCTGCCTGCAGAAGAATCAAAAAGCTCCTTACCTCAATCTATACACAAAAATGAATCTGAGGTAGATCACTGACCAATGCAAAACTAGCAGAGTCAATAGTGACAACATGGGGACAGTGCAACGGATTTTAGCACAGGGCATGCATGGACTGTGAGGCATAAGGAAGGATAAAGACCTAGAAGAAGATAGAGTGGCACCTCATAAATATAAGACACCTGTGTACATTGAAATATTTCATTGAAAACACAGAAACTGAAATATATTTAGTACTAACATATTAGACAAAGGGCTTATTACTAAAATCTACATAGCCCTGCAAGCTTACAAAATACACACACATTCACACACATACCTCAAATGAGTTGCCCATTGAGTAGGAGGGGAAAAGACAACAATAGAATATTCACCAAGGAAATCTGAGTGGGCAATAAATATATGAGAAAATGATCCTGATCACTAGCCATCTGGAAAATACAAATAAAAACACCTATGACATAGCCCCTAAGAATCACAGAGATACTCCAATTCAAAAAATCAGAAGGCAAAAAGTCCGAGGGGTTGTGGTGAGATAAGAGCACTCATTCACTTCTGGTTTACTTGTAGATAAACTGATTCACTGTGAAAAGTGACTTGGTCTTACCTAAAATGGATAGAAGTTGAGCTACCAATTTTATTATTTGGCATCTACCCAGAAGATATAAGAAAAAGGTCATGACCAGGCATCTGCTTTCCAATGTTTGTTCTGGGCTGTTTAAAAATCATAAAAATGGAAACAGCTTATATAAAACAAACAAAAAACCCTCTAATGTCTACATAATCAAATATGGTGCATTCCTAAAAAGTAGTGATGAAACTGAAAGAGTTGGAGGATATTATGCTGAGTGAAGTTAGACAAGCACTAAAAGTAAAGTACAATAAGACTCCACTGAGGTAAGCTGAAAAAAAAAGAACAGGAATGAGGGAAAATGAACACAACGCACAATTCCCAGGTTAAGGGCCAGATATTTTGGCATGAACCAGACCTAACCCCATGACTCATACATATATCATTGAAAACAAATGCAATAGCGCCTGTGCTAAAAGGCAGCTCCCCTGGCTGAGCCACAGTGGCGTAGTGGTTGAGTGTGGGACTGTGGCCTACTGGCTTGGTGGTTCAAATCCAGCAGCAGCAAGGCTGGGAAGCTGCTACGACCACCAGAGGGCAGTGATGCCCACCCCTCCCCCAATAAAAAAGACAGCTCCCCTTGACCAATCCTCACAGATGCCTTTAAGACCAACAGAGGAATGGGGGAAGAAAAATAACACAATGGCTTGTCAGGGCACTAGCTAACCCAAGTAGATGGCATTTTTTAAATATATCCACAGGAAAAAGAGAGGAAGTTGACATCATTCCAATGTGTCAATCCTTGAGGGCAGTGTTCCTGCTTGGAGCAGCTTGTTTCCAGAGCTGGCTGCAGGGCCAGCATCACTGAAGCCATGATGTCGTCTCCCTAAATGATTTGCAGCACATGATGGCTCTGAGTATAAAGTTCTGGGAGAATTTCATGTCTGACCATTCCATATGGGGTCAAATTAAGAAGGGACCCCAGTAAACTAGTGATAGGGCTCAAGCCACAAATTCCCCCAAGACCAAGAACCCTGTTTATAGACTTCTGACTCAGGAGCAGCATTGCCAACCCATCTGAATTGTTTGAGGATTTCTCACAAAGCGGGCACACTGAAAGTAAAATGGGAAGGCAGAGGGAGAGAGCAATAAAGTGCTCTAGCCCTGACTGCAGGAATAGCAAGGGGGGACTTTTAGGATGCTTGTCTTTTAGACACAAATGTTGAAGAGTAATGGGTGTTATGTGTTGCTATGTATGTGGAATCCAAGATATGAAAAAAAACCTAAAAGAAATGGGGACTAGACTGATGGTTTGTACCATGTCCTTCTCTGTATGTAACAGGTAGATCTGCTCTATGTCAGGATTCCTGTTCAAATTATGATTATCTGTCTCTATCTATGACTATCATCTATCTGTTCATCATCATCATCATCATCATCATCATCTCTATATATATATAAATCTTACACAGATATATATATATATATCTTACACACACACACACACATATATATATATATATATATATACTCACACATATATTTGTGTAAGATAGTCAGGATAAAAATCCCATGGAGACAGAGGCAAGGCTGATAGTTCTTATGGGCCATGGAAGAGGAGGGATTTTGGGGAGGTGTGTGGGAAATCACCAGTGATGGATATAAGTGAATAATAAATGTTCTAAAATTGATGGCAAAAAAGGTGTAGCTTTTCTGGTGATGTTTGATTAGTTGAAGTTCATCTGAGAGGAATTAATGAAAGGTGAATGAAGGGTAACAGTGGAATTGAAGGCGAAAAGAGGACAAAAATATATAAATATTTGTGTATTTATATATATGTGTGCATATATATATATATATATGCCACAAGAAAACAGATTAACTATCTACTTAAATCTTACCTCTGTACAAGAAAGGTTTGTTCTAATAAAGTGACATTGTATAATACTCTCATTCCTGACATGATTGCTGAGGACAAAAAGGGTGCATAGAAAATCTACTTAAGGAAGCTGAGTATGTCTTCAGCATCAAAGAACAAGAATGACATATGAATGAGGGAGAGAGCAGGATGGGGACCTAACGTCCACTGGTGGGTAATTGGTCACCCCTTTACAGGGAAGCCATGAGGAGGAGACAGACCAATCAAGGGGCAGTCGGGCAGTGATGATGCATACAAGCTTCCTCTAATTTCTGAAGCTTTCCTCCCCCTCAACCATCATGGTCCCAACTCTACCTTATAAATCCAGATGGACTGGAGAAGGTACACTGGTAGAGAGGGGAGCTGGACCAACCAGGATGGTTGAGCTCCTTCAGGCCAGTGGTTAGATTGGTGGTGCTGGAAGGGTAGAGAGAGGGTGGGATGGAGAGACAGAACCAACTGCAAGGACATACACATAAGCTCCTATTTGAAGGACGGGCATCAAAGGAGTGGGATGGGAGAGAGGTCGAGCAGTGTAAGATATGACAGGACAATAATAACGTATAAAGTATTGAGGGTTGGTGGGAAGGAGAGAGCAGGGGAAGAGGGGAAGGGATGGAAAAGCTAATACTAGAGCTTCAGGGGAAAAGGCGGATAATTGGAGAATGATAATAGCAGCAGACATGGGAAGGTGACTGGCACAGTATGTTTATTTATGTATTGTGAAAAAACAATGTGCGGGTCCCCAGTAAAATGATTTCATTAAAAAGAAAAGAAAAGAAATCTGATGGTGTCTGGCTATTAAAAGATATAGCATTTGGGGTTTTAAAGAATTATAGGTATATTGACATCCTTCTAACTGGGAAGGAAAATTGGCCCATTTAGAAGAGGCACACCAGACTGTGTGATCATGAGCTGTCAATGAGAAGAGGTATAACAAGTTCAAAAACAAGCCACTGAATCCATGTGAAGAGATGTGGATGTAGTGAAGACCCAAAATCCATTTGTAATGTAATTGGACAATCTGTCTCAGAAGGACCACATGGATGGGAGATAGATCCAAATGTGATATGGCACTGATTAGCCACATCACAATCCTCTAGTTCTTTAATATGTCACCCTATAGTTCTTTAATATGTCCTCCCCTTTCTATTGTTTTTTGTATTTGCTTTACTTCATATATCATGTTATATTTGTGTATGTTCATTTGTATATTTAATATCATTTGGTACATGAAAGTCAGGATAGATAACCCATCAGAAACAGTAACAGGAATCATAGGTCCCTGAGGGTATGGGAAGAGAGCAGGGTGGAAAGGGGGGATGAGGGGTTTATAGCATTGGAGAGTGTATAACTCCACTCGAAGGGATTAAGCAAAAGAGTTGTATGTGAATGGATATATTGGATATTGTCAGATGTGAAAATAGCTATTATAGAAAAAATTTAAAAAATGGGTTTCTCAGGTGATGGTAGGAAACAGAAGGGTTAAAAGAGGGCAGATACAAAGTAGTTCAAGGAGAAATAAAATGCTTTGAAACTGATTTTGATAGCAATTGCATGACACTGCAAGATGTGACTGAACTATGAAATGTTATATTATACCTAATAAGATATCCCAATAAAATGACGAAGTGAACAAAAGAAAACAAAAAGCCAGTGTCTCTGCGATAGAATCCAGCTCACCCAGTGGTTGTTCTGCAACGGATTTCAGTGATGCAGCCTCTGGAACAGACTGTAATCCTTGATGATCCAGAACTCAGTGTCCCACTGTGGCTCCTGGTCTAGGTCTCTACAATGCACCCAGACACCTGGGTCAATGTAGTTCATTCAGCGAATACCGCCAAAGATGCCTCCTCACCCCATGTGTCCCTCAAAGCATTCATCACTGCATGTCTGCCATATAAAATTATGATAAGGTCTCACCAGACAGACAGCTCTCTCAGAGGGATAAGGGATATTGTTGGGAAAAATAATGCTGGAGAGATATAAGAGAGCAAACATGTCTGGGAAACATAAACACTTGTCTGTGGGTAGAAAAGGAGGGAGGAGCAGTCTTAATATTCTTAAATTTATCTCATACCCTGCATGCTCTGGGTCGATATGCTTTTGAATTTATCTTGGGGTACATTCACATGTCATGATGTTCCCCAGGGCGTGGGTTCAAGGTAATGTGTTTGTCTCGCCTGTCCTTATAGGGTTCTTTCCATATAACTTCATCTCATGGGGTCATTTGTTAATTCCTTCAGCAGGCAGTGCAGAGTCCCCCCCACCCTTATTTCTCTCTTGCACACTTCTACAATGCTTGCCAAATGCTGCTTCAAGAACTCTCCATTAGCTTCTTTAGTGTGCCCCGCAAGGAAGAACTTTTCAGACTGATCGGTTTCAATCATTTCTCCTAGTAATGGATTTTAGTCAGGTGATGACTGTTTCAAGCTGCGATGAACCACTGAGAAGTGCTTCAGAGTGACTCAGCAGTAGGGTCAGCTGCAGAAAAGAGAAGGGTTCTGCAGTTCTACATAAAGAGCATGATGACATTTTGATGAAGAACTTGTCTTTAGAAGGCAGAAACTCTCACTATCAATTCAAAATCAAGTGAGGACAGATATCTAAAATAATAATGCCACAAGAATGAAAGGTTTTCATTGGATTTTTTTCTTAATGTAGTAACACCTGATGATAAAATACATAATCCAGCACACGAAAGGATTTGTACATGGCATGTTGGGTTACTCCTTGGGCTGGTAAAGATCATCAGTTCAAGACCAGTTGTTCTATAGCAGAAAAATGAGGGTTCTCTCTTTCTGTAAAGATGTACAGTGTTGGAAACTCATAGAGGCCACCTTCTCCTGTTCAGTAGGGCATTTGTGAGCTGGAATCAACTCAATGATGGTAAGTTTGGTTTGACACGATACATGATATGATTACATGATACAACATAACAGCCAATATCTTTTGAGGGAAAGTATTTTGAATCATTCACCAGGCAAGCAAGTAGAAAATATATCTGAGTGGAAGCGAAGCTTTAAAAAGAACAAAGACATCACCATTTTGAGAGAAGGAGGGAAGATGGCGGCCAGATAGGCAGCCCACACCCAGAGCTCCTGGAGATCGGTGAGGGAGGGTGACACGGGGAAGGGAAGGACTCTCCAATTGGGTGTTGTGACTCCAGGAAAGCTCGAGCCCTCCTCTGAACCAGGAGCAGGCGCGACCCGCACGTCCACGCTCCCCACAGACGCCGGCACAGAAGCTGTTGTTTCTTTGTGCCGGCGGGATCCAGGGCGCCTACTCCGCAACCATGAAACCAAGGGCCTAAAGTGCATCAATGCTTGCGCATAATCTCTAACCTGTCCTCCCCACCTCAAGGTGCTCAGGGTGTCCAGGGGACACTCCACACTGACCCCCAAATCTCGCTCTCCACCCCTAGAAACTCGTGTGTCCCCAGCTAAACAGCGGGCCAGACCCTCCCCCACCCAGAAGGCCCGCACCCAGGCACGCCTTAAGGGCTCCACCAATGCCCAGGATGAGGCCAATCCATCCCCTAAACCCGCCCCGCCTCCTGGCCCACACTTTCTAATAGGAGTGAAAGGAATGTCTGCATTCCCCACAGTGGCCAGCACTCTCCACAGATGCTGCCACATTACATTGTCGCCTGGGTAAGCAGCCAGCCAGACCTCCCCACCCCAGATTGCTAGAGGATTTTTTCCCACCTATCTGTGGCAAGTGCCCCCAGCCAGGAACAAATAACTCAACCCCCAACCCACCTACTAAACCCACTCCCCTGCTCAGCCAACACTCCATCAGATCTGTAAGGCCCAACTGCAAACATTTCCTGAGAAAAAATATAAGACAAGCCTCCTAAAGAGAGACCTCAGGGCCACAAAACACCAAGGAAAATGGCACCTAATTCGAATAAATCAAACAAAAAAACAGCTATCTGTTTCCACAGTATCAAGAAAAGAGTACCTGAATCTGATGCAAGTACACCAGCTGGACCTAACAGAGGCATAAAAAATGTGCAGATTGATCAATCACAGAAAGAAATCTTCAAGATGTTACTAACATGTATGCAGCTCTTAAGCGACACATTAAAGAAGAAAGAATTGATACAGAAGATAAAGGCCATGCACCAAAGGGAAATCAAAGAACTAAAGAGTGAGCTAACAAAAACTGATAGTGAGCGCTCAGGTCACACCCAGAGAATGGAGGAGACAGAGAACAGAACAAGTGACCTAGAGGACTCGCAAGTAGTAATTAATAAATGGAAGAAAAAAATCTAACAAGTCTATGAGAGAAGCAGAAGAATATATTAGAAGCCTGGCTGATACTATGAAAAGAAATAACATTAGAATTATGAGTCTACTGGAAGACGAATCATCAATAAAACCAACATCCAAAATAGTGAGGGAATGCTTAGAGGACAACTTCCCTAGCTTAATGAATGAAAACAGATAACCATACAGGAGGCCGA
>PVJH01029694.1:0-25686 GCA_004026705.1 Nesogale talazaci | reverse complement strand
AGAAACCCGCTCCAGAGACGGCTGGAAAGTCCCCCAGAAGGCTTTCTAGAGGACGAAAGGGGGAGAGAAGGGTGGGAGGAGGAGGGCTGGTGGAGAGGGGAGAGAGGGGAATAGAAGGTTCCTGGTGGCATGGAGGAGCCCCGGTGGTGTAGAGGTTACACACTGGGCAGGTCAGCAGTTTGAAACCACTAGCTGCTCCAAGGGAGAAAGACGGGGCTTTCTATTTCCATAAGGAGTCTTGGAAACTCACACGGGCAGTTCTACCCGGTCTGATAGGATTGCTTTGATCGATATTGAGTCAATGGCAGTGCGCAGTAGGTGGGAGTGAGTGTGGGGTTAAACAGACAGGGCATAGGGGTGTGCTAGCTTGCTTTCATTAGGCTTCACGGAGAACGACAGCAGTTTCCAAGCCTAGGTTTCCCAGCTACCAAGTCCTTGGGCAGTGGTAAGGAACATTGGGTTGACTAATGGGTCCTGAGGCAGGGATTGAGCCCACAGGATCCACTCAGTCAACCACCGTGTTGTAGAGGCTTCTCCTGCAGGAATGCTATCCCAATGCTTCTGGCTTCCTGTCACTCCTCAACTCAGTGGTTCTCCAAGGCCTCTAGTTTCAATCTAAACTTCTCTTATTAATTCACCCATTCACTTAAAAACATTTTATTGAGTGCCTCCTACATGATAGCATGTGATAGGTACAAGATTTAAAACAGTGCAGGTGTCTTCAAAGTGTGATATCGGGACCCGCCACATCAACACCATCTAGGGTTAGCTATTTATCCCAAACTTAGTGGATTAAAGCAATCTCCACCCAAACCCACTGCTGTTGAGTGGGTTCAGACTCCCGGTGACCCTGGAGTAGAGAGTAGAACTAACCAGGGAGCAGCTGGTGGGCTCGAACCAAGAAGACCAGAGCTTAATGACTGTAGTATGGTCCAAGGTCGTACATCTTTATGGGAGCAGACAGTCTCACTGACTCATTCCAAGGAATGACAAGGTGGGCTCTCACTGCCCGCCTTTCAGTTAGCAGTCCAACGCTTCTCCTCTGCTACGCCACCAGGGCTCATTAAAACAATAATCACCATTTATGATTGCTCATTGTTTGACTGAGGCTGGGCTTGTCTGAAGGCTTAACTGGGGCTGGTGGATCTGCTTGCAGGCTTGCTCCCCAGGCTGGCAAGTTGGTGTTGGTGGCTGGTGGGAGGTTCCGGGTTCTTCTCAGTGTGTGGTTCTCTGGGGCTGCCCGAATCTTCTCACACGTGATAGCTGCTCCCCCTGCTTGAACGACCCAGGAGAATAAGCCACACGCTGCAGTTTCTCTTATAACCTCAGAAGTCGCACACCACCCCATCCACAACAGACTGTTGGTTACAAGAGTTAAGCCCAGCTTGACCTGAGAGGGGATTCCATGATAGGAATATCAGGGAGTGAAAAGCACGAGGGTCCTTTGTGAGACTGGCTAGCAAATCCTCCAATCTCACCCAAGCCCCGCCGAGTCAGAATTTTTCTGGTGAGAGGTTGTGCTTTCAAATTGATTCCAACCCTTACAGGGCAGTGCAGAATGGACTAATGGGATTTCCGGGCTGTCCTTTTAAAGGTAGCCAGGTCTTTCAGTTAGCAGTGAGTGCTTAATCTTTGTGCCACCTGGACTTCTTTCAGTGTCATGTCATTACCCGCCCCCCCACCCTCCGCCTCGCTGTAGTTATTCAGACTCAGTCTCAGATTTTCAGTTGCTTGTGAAAACTCACTGACATCATGCCCATGGAGAGTCATAGAGTCATAGAACCGCGCCTGTGGGTTTCTGAGATTATACCTTTTAATAGGGGGTAAAAGCCCCATATTTCTCCCGCAGAGTGGCTGGTGGTTTTTTACTGCTGACCAGGCGGTTAGTAGCCTAATGCACAACCACTATGCCAATGCCACAGCGTTCCTTAGCTCATAGAACAGCTTAAATTACTAGGCAACTGTGAAATGGTGCTGTAGGAAGTGCCTATGGAGAAGTCACAGATTGTTCATTCTTTTATAGGGTGAGCTATGGTGACAAAATGGATGAAGTGTGGGTTCCTACATCAGCCAGTCAAAATCATCAGTTGCTCTGGGGGAGAAAGATGAGACTGTTGGTTCCTGTAAAGATTTCTAGTCTTGGGCTGAGCCGCGGTGGAGTAGTGGTTGAGTGCGGGACTGAGGCCTACTGGTTTGGCGGTTCAAATCCAGCAGCAGCAAGGCTGGGTAGCTCCCATGACCACCAGAGGGCAGTGATTCCCCCCCCCCCCCCAAAAAAAAACAAAAAGATTTCTAGTCTCAAAACGAGTGCATAAGCAAATGTGGTGAAGAAAGCAGATGGTGCCCAGCTATTAAAAGATATAGCCTCTGGGATCTTAAAGGCTTGAAGCTATACAAGTCACCATTCAGCAGAGAAGTAACAAGTCCACATGGAAGAAGCACACTGGTGGTGCAATCATGAGGAGTCATGGGGACCAGGCAGAAGAAGACACACAGCAAACAAACTAAAAATATATTGTTGAGAACAAGGGGGGTTGGAGCGGAGACCCAAAGTCATCTGTAGACAATGGGACAATCCCCCACACAGAGGGGCCACAGGGAAGGGATGAGTCTACCAGGGTGCAGTAAAGCATTGATGAAAAATATTTCTCTGGCTCCTTCAAGTTTCCTCAATGCTCACTCATGACTGCAGTGCGGCTTCTCAATTCAGACTTGAGTGAAACATGTACACAGGTATAGAAAGGGATGGATGCTCAGGGCACACAGAATCCAGGAATGGAGTGGGAATAGTGAAACCAGAAGGGTAGGGGGCAGTGGGGAATAGGAATGGATAAAGGGGAACAGATCAAAATGATCAACATGTAACCATACACCTCTCTCCAGGGGGAAGAACAGCAGAAACATGGGGGAAGGGAGATATGAAAATAAAAACAATTCATAATCTAGTAAGGGGTTATGAGGGTGGGGGAGAGGGGGAAAAAGGGGGCACTGATATCAAGGGATCAATAGAAAGTAAATTTCTAGAAAAGAATGAAGGCAACATATGTACAAATTTGCCCAGATGCAAGCGATGTATGGATTGTAACAAAAGTTGTAAGAGTTTCCAATAAAATGATCTTTTTAATAAAAATAAATAAATAAAATCAAAAGGAATGATGGGCTGATACATGCTGCGACCTGAGTTGACCTTGGAAACATGGAGTGAGAGAAGGCAGATGGCTCCCAAGCCTTGAAAAAAAGGGAGAAAAAGAAAAAAGAAGATTTGCTGTCTCAGAAATCTGTAGGAGCTGCTCGACTGTGTCTTTTAGGGACACTATGATGTGGATGGACTCTACAGCAGTGAGTTTGTTTGGTTTAATCTGTAATCTGTGCTTCTCAGGCCCAGTCTTTTTCCTCTTCTACCTGGACCCTCTGCCGTAGCCTGACCTTGTCCCTCTCCTGACACCACATTTGGTTTGTTCTCTCTTCTGGGGAATGAGCTGGGAATGGATGTGACAGCACTTGGCATGAAGCCTGACACATGTTTCAGCAAATGCTTCCTCCCTCCCATTTTTGTTGTCCTGGGCCTCCCTTTCAGAAGACCCAGGCCCTAGCTAACCAAATTCTCATCTCTCTTCAAGGACTGACGTGGCTCTCCTTCATCAACCCTGCTCGCTCCCTGCCATAAATCTCTAGGCATTTGGAGTGTGACTCAGATGGTTTGCTCCCTCAATTCACTGATGTCTTTTGTCCCGAGCTTTCTCTAAGCTTTTTGGCAATCTTTGTAGTCTTCTCAGAAATTGCTTTGCTTATTGTTATTTTCTTACTTTGTGTTTTCATTCCTCCTTTAAGAAGGTGACATTTGGTCCTTTCTTTTTAACAGATTGCGCTCCAGTCTCTCTCCCTAGCATTCCTGCTCTACCACAGCCCTCTGTCATTGATGTGGAATCGATTCCAACTCATAGGTGACCCTATAAGACAGGGTAGAATTACTCCATACGTTTCCAAGACTGCAAAGGTTTCCCAAACCGTTAAGCTGCGTGGGAGCAGGTGATCTTGCCTTTCTCCTGCCAAGAAGCTGGTGGATTTGATCCACTGAGCTTATGGTTAGCTCTTGTGCCACTTGGACTTCTTCCATACCTGCTACCTCCACCATCAGGTTAAGTCACCACCCCTCCAACCTAGAGCCCTTCAGAGGCTAGCCTCCATATTGGCTTGTCTGAGATGATGAAATCCTGTCGTGTGCATAGTCTTTAAGTAGACCCTGGATTCTTTTTAAGTACAACTACCTCAAGCACATCACCCTCAGGTGAGACCGCTCTGTGGCTGTGTCTGAGAGACTCTAAGGGCTGAAGATCTTGCCTGGGTTCCTGCCTTTTGGGACTACCATTCTCGGCAACTCTTTCTTACGGACTTGAGGCTCAGTCTCGACTGTGGAATGGAGGTCTTATCTGTCCGCATAGGAGCTATCAGTACCCAAGTTAGCAACGAATATCATGGAACCGAATGATAAATTTGTCCAGGACATAAGTGCTCCTGCTCAGGAGTTACCGGTCGTTTGTACCGTGCCAGGCCCTGGATATAAAATGGAAAGAGGACGTACTTCATTACTGGCAGCATCGTTCAAGAGAAGAAGGGCGAGTTTGGTAGATGTCTTTGAAGAAGGAGGCAGGGCTCTGATGAAAGGGTTAGAACATGGAGGATGTGTGTGTGTGTGTGTGTGTGTGTGTAGGCAGTGGGAGAGGCCCGATTCAATGGTGTCAATGCACGGGGAGTTTCTAAAGTCCTTCAATTTCGAATTATTCATTCCCCACTCCCACCCCACCCCCCTCTGTTTTGCTGTAACGCTTGCAGACTGCGTCTCACTGGGTTGGAGTGGGGGTGAGAGGCTAGGTGAAGTCTCTGTGAGTTTGACTTTGTCTAGAGGAGGTCCCTGGGAGATGAGCCCAAGTGTAAGCAGCTGCTTCCCTGGTTCCTGAGGAGACTACGCCTTCAGCCCCCCACCCCCAACCTCTCTTTAGCTCCTCTGCCCAAGACCAGCCTGTCATTGTTCCATGGCAGCTGAAATATGACTCACTTATATATTCCTCTGGCTGTTTTCCTTGTTAAAAGCAGGTGTCCATTCCAATTGTCCCTAGGCCTAATTTCCCTGCAGATCAGCTTAATTGTAGACATAAACATGGCTAACAACATCATTTCATTTGAATGTGAAAAGCCAACTTAGAGAGGGGTTAGGGAATCAGGAGGGTGAGGAGAATCTGCTTTGGCAGGGAACTAATCATTAAGGGTGGCCCCATCCTGCTACTTGTCTGCTCACCAGGGGTTAGGTTTGGCCCTCTCTTGCTAAGGGATACTCATCCAGTCCCTCTAGCCTGCTTGGGAAGGAAAGGCATCATCTGTTTGCTGCTGCTGAACTCGAATTGGGAGCAAAAGAAAGTTGGGGGTAGTAGAAGAGTCATTGAAGTGGAGCCAGGAGATTACATTGTCTTCTAATCTGTCATTAATGATCCAGGGACCCAGTCAAGAGCCGCCGTGGGCCATGACCCCTAATCTGTGACATGAATGATTCTGATGAGTCTTCCTACTCTCTTGGTAACGGCTCCTGGGAAGAACATTCATGCTGTGTCAAGCCCTCTGGTTTGGATACATTCAGTCTGACTACTTCTCATTGCCTCCCGTCCACCCTCAACCCCTGCTGAGAATGTTTTGTTCATCAGCATCCTTCAGAAAGGTCTCAGCAGTGCATGAAAGACAGGAGACAAAGATTGTCATACCAGCACCTTGCAGCCTATATGGAATTCTCTAGGCCCAATGAGAGTAAGTGGGGAAAAGTACTGGTGAAAAAAGATCACAGGAACTTAAAAAAAAAACAACCAACCGAAGAATATCAAAATGTGAAGCTCCTGTTTCTCGATTTGTCTTCCACTGAAGTCTCTACACTTCTGGAGAGAGTGTGCTTCCATGCCTAGCCTCTCCTCGAAGAATTCTATGCTTGTTGGTTCCCTCCACATCAGAACAGGAGTTTTGACATCTTCAAGGTACTCCGATCACATTCCTTCGAAATACCCTTTGAATTTGGGGGGCAAAGACTGACGTGGTAAGATCAGGACTGGAGGGTGGATGTGTAAGTAGTACCCACAAAGTTCTCACAGGACAAACAGCCTTTGTTTCCTGGCAAAACGAGTAGGGGCATTGTCTGAAGGGGGAACATTTTGTGACCCAATGTTCCCGGATTTTCCCTTACTGATGAAGCTTTCCATGTCCTTAAAACACCTTCCCAGTTAGCCCGGTGATTGCCTTGTGTCATCTGAGAAATTCTACCCAGATGACCACTGTGGAATCCCATGAAGCAGTCACCGTCACCTTTGAGCTGACCCTCTGCTGTGATTTGAACTGACTGCCATCAGCTCCCCATTGGAAATCACTACTTTGGTTGGATCCTTCTAAAAATAAGATAGACATATAATGCTATGCACTTCAAGAATTCAGTCATATTAAACAGAGTTGCACAAGCATTACTACAATCAGTTCTAGAACTTTTTCTTCTTTCTTGTACTCATTGTTATTCCCTCCCAATTTCCCCCCAACCTGCCCTGACATACTACTAATATGGCATTAACCCAGTTACTCTGTAGATTTACCTATCCTGGATTTCATTTACAGGAAAACATACAACAAAATAAAACAACCGTAACCCCCCAAAATTGACCAGTCAATCAAACAACAACAACAACAACAAAATAAACCAGAGAAAAACTTCAATTGAAAAGAAAGTAGGAAATATTAAAAACCAGAGCAACTTTAAAAATGGATGAAAAGGGAGATAAAAAGATAAAGTATTACACTTTAGGCTAACTGCATCTGCCACAATCTTGCTCTCTGTCTGATAGCTATGCTATTCACATTCCTCAGCTATGGCCAGACGAGACTCACTGAAGACTTAATACGTGTAGGAATCCTGTAAATAGACTTTGGGTTTCCAGTGTCATCCATAGCTTTCTGCAAATTGGGGGTTCACAATTTAAGCTCGGACAGCAATGCCTTCTGAAGATCTGTATTTTATTATTTAAAATCCTTAGAGCACACAGGCTGGTATACTTTTTTCATCTGGGCTTAATTGATGTTCCACTGAGATGCCTGTTTGAAGCCAAACTTTGAAGACTCCAGATGTTATTCTTGTTGCTAGCCCATGCACCATCTGCGTTCTTCACCACCCTTGGCTACAGCATCCATAGCTTCAGTGAGAGTGAGCATAGAACCGGGCCATGTCAAAGAACTCCTTGTTCTTAGATTGAGGTCAGAATCAAATGCCAGCCTCCCATTCATCCTCACATCTATGGTGTAGATAAGTCTCTGACTCACTTTAGAGACCTTGTAATCCTTTTATGATACAGTGCATTATCAATCATTCCCCTGGAGCATATAGGATAATTCTATTGAAAGTGTCTTTAATTTATCCAATGGTGTAGAAGTCATACAATTGTAAGTTGGCTACAAACCACATTGCATGCATTGCTAACTTGTACAAATAGTGACAAAACATTATTTACCAAAAAAAATAGGGGCTGGTGATAGGGCAAAGCTTCCAGTAGCATTCATTCACAAAGGCAGAACCATGCTTACTGGATTAATGCATGTCATAATAAAGCCAGGAGGGCATTACAATGGCAAATGCATGGTCATCTCAGGATTGGATCCTTATTTGAAGGATAAGGACCTAATCTTTTGAGCCTACAGCAAATACATCACTGAGAGAACAGCTCTGCTCTCATTCACCTATTGCCAAGCCACCCTGAAACGTACTGTGCTTGGAATAAACCCATGCACACATCAAGTGGAACCCTGGCAGCATACATTTTACTCACTCTCAAACATCTCTAAGGAAAACTTATATGAGACACTGCAAAGGCAACCTCTGGAAAGAGATGATGCTTGGGAACTGAACACAATTGATCCTAGATTTCTGGCCTAGGGTAACTGTGCACCAGTATCAATGCCTATGTTTAAATTGCCACCTCTCCACTCCAATACCAACTTTGGTTGTAGCAACACTCAAGTCATACTCTGCAAGACAATAGCTTCCAATATCAACGACCACAGAAATGGTTTCTCCCTGGTCATTAAGGGCTTGAACTCCATTTATCAACTAGCCACCAAGCTCCTCTGCTGTGCAAACGCTATGGCGGATGCTGCAAGCAACTGAAAGGACAGAGTACTCTCTTTCTTGGACACGTGTTTTTCTATAGCGTGTAATCCACACGTGGATTGTCTAAGGGGATCTTAAGGTCTTAGTGCATTGCTTTCATGACAACAACGATGCCTCATTTTTAGTCAATGCAGAACTGGGTGCTTACCACCATGAAAAGCATGTTGTAGGTATTTTCTCATTTTAGGTTTTAGAAATGGAGGCCCAGAGATCTTTGTTAGATTGCCAAAGTCATAGAACCATTGATGACAGACAAGGGACTCTATGTGGTTCATCACTGACCCGGTCTGCATTGTGTCAAGCTGACTGTCCATAAATACTGGTGTGGTGACTGAGTAGGTGAACAGTAAGTGCTTGAGGAAGTGGATCAATGGAAGAACTTCGCAGAGGTCTGGGGAGGCCACCTTATGAACGTATTCTGTTGGATCAAGCCCCCCACCCCTTCCCAATTTCTGGGAACAATTTCCTGAGTCCCTTCTAGGGCTAGTTTTAATCTTCCTTAAAAAAGAGCCCCACCCGACTCCATATCCATCCATTTATACCATTTGGTTGAAGTGGAGTCTCTGCTTTGAGTTAACAGATAATTTCTTTTCCATTTGTCTTCGCTGCACCTCCACCGCAGGCCTTCGTCCAGTCGAGCTATTACGCAGTCCATTTCCTGGCCTGAGATCCCAAGATACTCAGGGATATGGCAGAGTTATTTACTTATCTCCCTTCCAGATGCCCAGAATGGAGACCGGCCAAAGGAGGAGGAAGACAGGCTGGTTAATGCCACCCTCAGCCTTCTCTCAGCACCCCCATCCACACTCCAATGCTTTGCTCACCTGGGTAAGCCAGAGACTCTCTTGGGAGAGAATTGGGAGCTGAAGGGGGGCATCACTCCCTATGGCAAACCTTCCGTGGTTCCCTTCAAATCCAAGGCACTGGAGCCAAGAGGGCTGCTTGATGCTTCCTAATGTCAGCCCCTTAGAAATGTTGTGAGAGAGAATTGCTTCTGCTTGTGAACCAAGACCTTTATGAACTCAGACTGTGACACAGATGGGATGTGTGGCTTTCTCTACCACCCTCTACCACTGATGGGGCCGCTTCTGTGTTTGTATCAGGAGTCCTGTTGACTTATGACTTCTTCAGATTCCTACAAACCACAGCCCTGCCTCAAGACAGGTGGAAAGACTCTTCTCCATGGAAGTGGAATGACAAATGCCATCCCTGGGACGGGATGGAGGAGAGCGATGGGGGAAGGCAGTGTGCCAGCTAGACCACCTGCCTCTGCAGAAGTGAGAGCTACCGGGGGATTCTTTAGCCATTGAGTGACTCTTTCACCTTGATCTAGCCAAAGTGGGGCAGACCCAGTGGGGAGCACACACAGTACTGGTGGAAGGAGAGAAGGACAGGAGGGAATCATACTTGAGTTTATGCCATATAAGAGAGTTTATAATGAGCCAGGGCTATACCAAGGCATTACATATGCCTGGACTTTTCTGGTATAGACAGTTCAGCACTCAGCCACTAATTCAAAGTTTTGTGGTTCAAGTAGACCCAGAGGTGCCCCAGAAGGAAGGTCTGGTGATCTATTTCCAGAAGAAGACAGTCCTGAAAACTCTATGGAGCACACTTCGACTCGTACACACCTGGAGTTGCCGAGTTTGAAAAGACTAGATGGCAACTGGTTTATTTCTTTAACCTTTGCTTGTTCACACTATCTTCTGGGGTGGCCTTGACCATTCCCATCCTACAGATGAGGAAATTGAGGCTCAGAGAATCTCCACTACCTTCTTCATTTTTTAAAAAAAATACTTTTACTGCGGACTCTTACATCTTTTTATCACAATCCATACATTTATCCAAGGTGTCAAGCACATTTGCACACATGCTGCTGTCACCATTTTCAAAGCATTCTTTTCCCATTTGCACCCCATATCAGCTCCCCATGTCTTCCCTCTCCCTCTCCTGCCCCCCCCCATGAACCCTTGATAAGTTATAGATTATTATTTCCATATCTTATATCATCCTCCATTGCCGCTCACCCACTTTTTCATTATTCATCCCCCTGAGAGTTGGGGGGTCTAAGTGGATCCTTGTTACGGATTCACCCTTTGTGCTCCTCCCCTTCCCTAATCCTCCAGGTATCTCTACTTTCACTGTTGGCCTTGAGGGGTTTATCTATGCTGGATTCCCTGTGTTGTGGGCTCTTATCTGTAGCAGTGTGCATTCTCTGGTCTAATCTGATTTGTAAGGTAGAACTGAGGTCATGATAGTAGGGTGAAGGAAGCACCAAAGAACTAGAGGAAAGTTGTGTGCTTCATCAGTGCTCTACTGCACCCTGACTGGCTCATCTCTTCCCTATGACTCCTCTGTGAGGGGAAGTTTGTGTTAGTCAGGGTAGACTATAGAAGCAAATTCATAGACATGCATATGGATATAAAGGAAAGGAATGGAACATTGAGAAAGCATCCCGACCCAGTCTAGTTCAAAGTCATAAGTCCGATATTAGCCCACATGTCCAATACCAGTCTATAAAGTCTCCTCGCGACTCATGAAGTCACAGGCCAGTGAGTGCAGAGTCCCGGCTCTGGCACAGGTCCCCTCATGGCTCCTTGTTTTCAGGGCTCAGGGTCCATCAGCAGTATCCATTGGTGATAGAAACATCTCAGCACTGGCAAGGGTCTCTATGTGGCTTTTCTGGCTTCAGAGATCTGGTTCCATCAGGGTAAGGCTGTGTGGCTTCTCATCCAGCTCTTCTGGTTCCTCAGATGTAGCTGCCATCTTGTCATCTCAGTAGAGCGTCTCCCAACAACTGGGGAGGTGGTCTCTCATCTCCATGAGGGAAATACCGTGAGACTTCCCAGAATTCTCAAGAGAAAGCCATGCCCACACAGAAGCCTCTTTGGCTACTCAATGACTATTTCTAGATTAATAGACTCCACCCCTACATCTCAAACATGAAATTGACATAGGTACATGACCGCCAAATTGTTCAGTTGTATACAGATGGGCATTGGGTCTTCCCTTCATGTGCCCCTCCCCTCACATTCACATTAGGTATGATTTTGTTCTGGATCTTAGATGCCTGATACCTGATCCCATGGACACCTCCTGATCACATGGGCTGGTGTGCTTTTTCATGAGCAGTTATTTATCTTCAAGCCTTTAAGATCCCAGAAGCTGTATCTTTTGATAGCCAGGAACTATAAGCTTTCTTCACCACATTTGCTCATGTACTCATTTTGTTTTTAGCAGTCATGTCGGGAAGGTGAGCATCAAAGAATGCTGAATTGTTAGAGCGAAGTGTTCTTGTGTTGAGGGAGTACTTGAATTGAGGCCTGATGTCCATCTGCAACCTTAATTCTTAGCATAAAGATATGAGTACATAGTTCTATTCCCCTCTCATCGTACATATGTTTTCATATGTACATGTTGAATTTAGGCCTCTGTAAATGTCCTTCGTCTCCTGATTCTTTCCCTTATTTCTGTTTTACTTCCCTCTTGTCTCACCATCATGTTTGGCCTTCATTCAGGTTTAGTAATTCCTCGCTGCTACATTGCTTTTGATTGAATCCCATTGCTTTTGATTGAAGGAATGACCTTCCTTCCATTGATTTTAGTTCACTTGTTGTTCCCTTATCCCTGGGTTGCTTCCCCCACCATCCCCTTCCTTTCTCCCAATGCCCCTTCTCCTTCTCTTGTATCCCCCTGGAACTATTGGTCTCATTCTTTCAATCACTGAATTATTTGTCCCACCTATCTTATCTAGATAGACATGCAGATGCATCAATAAGTGCAAAAGCCAGGCAAAACCAAATAAAATGGCAAAATCAAAACCAACAAAACAATAACAACAGCAGAAAGCAAGAGCATAATAACAATAACAAAAAGGAAGCCACTGACAAAAATGGAAAAGGCTATAGATAGTTCAAAATCTTTTTGCTGGCTTTAAGAATGCTTTCCAGTTGAGTCTGATGGGGTAGCTCCACCGTTTCCCAAGCTATTTTTGGTATTTTTGGTTTTTATCAATCTGCTCCCCCTGATGCTCTACTGCATGCCCTCGGTGCCTCTCCCCAGTGTGATGGGGCCAGATTATGCACGATTCCCTCACTCTGTCTCCAGTGCTCTACCCCCCACAGCGCTAGGGTTCAGTGAGAACTACTGTGTCCCATGGTGGGACTGGGCTTACAGTCCTCCTCCTGCATTGTCCGCTCTGAACAGGAACATTGTCCTTGGAGCTTGGTGGCCAGGTCTTCCTTTCCTCCCGACCCATCCCTTTACATTTCTCCCATGTGCTCTAACCTGATGCCTCCCTCTCCCCAAGCCATAGCCCCCCTGCAGTCCTCTGAAGTGCATTCTTCCAAGAGGTGTGGGGTGTCCACATAGTCGGGATTGGGACTGGTCTGCAGACCTCTTTATGGACTCCACAGTACATGCTGGTATGTTGTATTCAGTTCTTGGCCCATCAAGTTGAAGTCTGTCCTCTTTCTCCTCCTGTGAAGATATAAACAATAGCCCACCACGACCACCACTGCCCCCCATCTTGAGTGGATCAGTGCTCTGCTCACCTCCTATCCATATCTTCCACTCCCCCTCTCCCTTTCCCCATTTTATTTACTTGACTGCCATATGGACCCTTGGATTGGGTTTGGCCCCTACCATAGTCGCTGAACCTCACCCCAGGGATATATGTATATAGTAGCTTTTCACCTATGCCCCATTTCTTTGGGGGGGGGCATCACTGCCTTTGGTGGTCGTGGGTGCCACCCAGTGCTGCTTCTGAGAGCCCCCGCTGGATTTGAACCACCAAGCCCGCGGGCTGCAGTCCCACACTCAACCACTTATGCCACCGGGGCTCAGTCCTTTTTTGTTTGTTTTTTAAGCTGACCTCAGTGGACTCATGTTGCACTTGTCCTCTTGTGCTTGACTTCCTCCACTTAGCATGATTTCCTCCAGTTCTTCCCATGCGGCGATGTGCTTCATGCGTTCCTCACTGCATTTTTGGGATGTGTAGTCCTCCATTGTATGTATCTACCACAGTTTTTTTAATCCCTTTTCCACTACCTTCTTAGTAGGTGGTAGAAGTTGAATTTGAACCCGAGTGTCTCTGTCCTCAAAGTCTGGGTGGCTTCGGGGAGTGCGTCTTTGATGCCTGTTCCCTTTAGTTACTTGTGTAACATGGTGCTGTGGTCCTTCTTTTTGCGATCTGGCTGCCTTCCAGCAGCTGTCTCAGACAGGTGTTTCTCGAGTAGAATGTTGAAGCTGGTTGTGTGTGTGTGTGTGACTCACATCTAGCTGGCACATATGTTCAGGCTAAGGAGCTGGGCGGGGACAGAGGAAGAAGGGGTGCCATCCTTAGGTTGGAAATAAGGACGACAGAGAAGGCTTCTTCTTCCCCAGACCTCCTTCCCAGCATCAGGGGGCTTGCTGCTCATCCCTATCCCTTCAAAGCACAGTCACGAGCTGACTCACATTACAGCACTAAAACCAACTTTGTTTGATTTCATTTCCTCTCATTCTACGTGCTAAAAAGGTTTAGGTTAAAACACACACACACACACACACACACACCCGAAACACCTCTTCTAGAAAATGACACCCCGCATCTTTCTTTCTGCTGCTCCTAGGAAGTCATTTAAGATGGAAATTAGAGCCCATTATTGCACATTTAATTACCCACCAAATGAATGGCATATTTAATGGAAATGGCAAAATCCTCCAACTTGCGTCAGATTTCTAGTTCATGCATCTCCAGACATGTTAGGAAATAATTCATTAACTTGAAAGAGTAGTTGCTGGAGCTGTTTCAGGTTTCCGGAAAGCAGGGCTAGGGAGGGGGCCAAGGATAGGTGAGCCAATAAACAGACGTCCCTTTCCCTTGGAACAGAAGTCATACAGAATGTGCCTTTGGGGGAAAAAACCCCTTTCCTTTGGGGCACTGAGGATGAAGCCTGCCCTGGAGACTCTGGGGCCAGACTGCCTCTTTCCAGCCAATCTTCCACCACCTGCTAGGTTCCTGGGACACTCATGGGCAGCAGGTCATCCGAGGAAGCAGGTATAAGATGGGAGAGAATTTCAGAAATGGAAAGATCAGGGGAGTTGGCCAAGAGATGGTTAGTAGGGGGCAAGTTCTGTCACTTGCCCCTCCAACCAATGCCCTAGTTGTGTCTTCTCAGGCTTTGGCCCCAGGCTACTGCTATATTTGGGGGACAGTTGTTCCCTTAGTCACTCAACCAGCCAACATTTTTTGGGAACAGCTGCTATTTGTGGAACATTTGCTTGCTAATTCAACCATGCATGCAACCAACCAGCCTTCTCATTAAATATCTATTATTCATTTATTTCCCCATGCACTCATTTGTTTTGCGTAATGAGCAAATAATCCAACCTGAAGTCAAGCAGCATTTACAGAGTACTTACATTTAACCATCTACCACCCATCCAACTAACCCACTGAGCAATGCATTGTCATAGAGGACTAACTGCCTATTCGTATCCATTCATGCCACCAAAACACACATATTGTACACCAGGAACTGTGTAGATACTAGGGAAAACCCAAGACATAATTCCTACCCGCAAAAGGCATGATATCAAGAGTTTTCATTCATTTAACACTGAAGAGTTTTGCATATATTAACCATTTTTTTTAATGGTAGGTACCACAAGAGAGGAGCCCAGTGGTGTGAGGATTGCATGTTGAGCTTCAACCTGCAAGGTCAGGAATTTGAAACCACCAGCTGTCCCAAGGGAGACATTCTACTTCCATAAGGATTTACAGTCTCAGAAACTGACAGGGCAGTTCTACCCTGTCCCATAGGGTCCCTATGAACCAGAATTGACTTGATATCCATAGATTTGGTTGTAGACAAACAAAGAAATAGGTATAAAGAGATTAAATCGTTTTCTCAATGCCACACACTTTTGGAGAGAGACCTTTCAGTTTTTAGGGGTTGTCTCCAGGCAGACAGACTGGTGGGTGTGTGCTCCGTGGGTGTGGGGAGTGGGTGTCTTGATGATCAAGTTCTGCTGTTATATCAATAACACAGGCGGATGACTTTCACAAACAGACATACATCTTTCAGAATCCAGGAGGCAAATTCAGGGCAGGGCCTCTAGGAGGAGGTTGCCTTTCTTGATTCTTGAAGAAGAGCCTCATTCTCTTTTCCACACCCTCTAGACTTGCATCCCTTGGGGATTTCCATGTGTCTTGACATCCATCTTCTAGAGCAGTAGTTCTCAACCTTCCTAATGCCACGACGTTTTAATACAGTTCCTCCTGTTGTGGTGACCCCCCAACCATAGCATTATTTTCATTGCTACTTTATCACTGCAATTTTGCTACTCTTATGAATCGGGTGACCCCTGTGAAAGGGTCATTTGACCTCCAAAGAGGTCACCACCCACAGGTTGATAACTGGCTCTAGTAGGTCTAGAAGGTTCTCAGCACTTTATACTTCTGGCAGATTGTGGGTTGGGGAAGCATTACAGAGCAAATTACTTTCCTGTTTAATAACTTCAGCACATTGTGTTTCATGACGTTGGTTGGCATCCCCCTCGACAGAAGGACCCTCTTCCCACTTCCTCTCTGGTTCTCCATTTGCATTTGGTCTTCTTCCCTGCTCTCACTGCCTCCTGGGCTTTGGTTGGGGGCAAATGTTGCCCCTTGGGTGTCACGTGGTCGAGTGCTCAGAGGAATGTGTTTCTTGAAGCTGTTATTCTTCATGTTCTGTTGTTTGGATGAAAGTGATCCCAGGGAATCGGTTGGGTTCCAGGTGTGAAAGGTGTCCAAGGGTCACAATCCAGGGGGTCCCATCAATCTTTATCAGACCTGTCCGTCTGGACTTCTTCATGGTTTTTGAATTCTTTTGCACATTTCCCTCTGACTCTGCCCAGGACTTCCTATTGGAATCCTCCTGCTCTGAGTAGTTGGTAGTGACAGGCAGGCATGATCTAGTGCTTCTATTTCAGGGTAGGCCCTGATGATCCATTAGTCCTTTAGACTAATTCTTCTCTGGAGTCTTTGCCTTTCTCCATTTTTATTTGCTCCAGACTAAGAGACACCTATAGTTTTATCTTCGATGGCCAATCACATGCAACCACTTGGAACCACATCCACCAAGGAAGGATACAGAACACTATCTTTGGGGGATTATCTATGCCAATTGACCTGGATGTCCCATGAGATTTGGCCATAAATCCCCAACCAGTACTTGTTCCCTTGTTTGACTAGGGATAAAATTTTTAATAACTTTGCTCCCAATATGTCCCACTATTTATGTGGTCATATTTCCATACAAATATATATGTAGAACATCATTTTGAATTGAACGAGTGCCCCTGAATTGTGCACGTGAAGATTGTTGCAAGGACATATTTTAAAAAATGACTATTCAAACCATTTTAAGGTACAATTCAGTGACATTAAATGCACTCACAATGTTATGCCTGCCACAATGAAAAAAAAAGCAAAACCCCAAACACAATGTAGCTGATTATTGCAATTGCTGTCAATGAGTTGTTCACCTATGTAAAGTTGAATTGAACTGCATGACAGATATATTTACAATGAGAGAGAAAGGACGGAATGAAAGAAGGAAGGAAGGAAGGAAGTCGCTGCAGATGCTGCCTATGAATAGCCAAACACCTCATGGGAGTTGGTTCCTTAGTCTGGAAGTTTAGGGTCGTGGTTTCATGGGGACTCCCAGTTAATAAGTCTAATAAAATGTTTAGAGCTTCTCTTTTACCTCCTAGTTCATGGCATAGTGCCTGGAGTCTTAAAAGCCTACAAACTGACATTTAAGGGACAACAATGGCTCTCTATTCATTTGAAGTAATAGGAGTCCAAAGGAAGGAGAAGGATATATGATTTCCTTTGTCATGAGATCAGAACTGGATGGTGCCTGGCTACCATTACTATTTCGATCGAAGATTCAATAGAAGAATCTTCATCAAAAGGGGGGAAAATGCAGAGCACAATTAGAAAGTTCCCTGTCTGGAATCATTGAGTCTGGGCAAAACTTCAGAATGACTGTCCTGAGATCTTTGTTCATTTGTTACAAACTCTGCAGGAAACGTCAGAACACACTGCCATTGAGTCAATTCTGGCTCACTCACTGGACCGAGTTGAGCAGTGCCATCAGGTTTCGGAGACTGGAAATCTTATGGGGACACACAGCCTCGTTTTTCTCCCTGCAGAGCTGCTGCTGGTGGTCCTGAACTGATAGTCTTCAGGTTAGTAGTTCAACGTGTAACCCCAGCTCCTCCAGCACTTCTTAGTGTTAAGAAAGAAGAATCAAATCAGAAACATGACCTCAGCCCTCAAGCTCTTCCCCAAGACCTCTGATCCCTGTTCCACAGTCCCTATGAGTCCTCCCCCGCTCTGTTCCCTCCCACCCACTGATGTCTACAAAGAGCCCCAGGATAATGCTCAGCTGGGGACTGGCCAGCCTCCTCTCCCACACCTACTGGGAGACACTGCTAAGGTAGAGAGAATGATTTTCAAACTGTAATTTAACTTAATGCACTGCTGTATTGTTGCTAATGTGTCTCCTAGACAGCCCATGATAACAACCCTCATGGAGAAGTGAAGCACGGGCAAGGGTGACTTTTCTGAATAAGCAGGATTTCAACTGTGGCTTCAGTGATTGTTGATCTTCCAGCCTCCAAGAAAGGTTGGGAAGAGAGTCTTATAGTCCCGTCAGAAGTGGCTCAGAGACCTCCTGATGCCATGCTTCACCCCACACCGAGGTCCACCATGGCTGAGTTGGGATTTCTGCATGTGCACTGGATGGATTTTTCACATTAGTCAAAAGCACATTTCAGGGTAAACAACTTTTCATCAAAATCTTTTTTCTCTCTTTCTTTTTTTCCAGGGTAAATGATTGGGAGGGACCTTGTTATAGATTTCTGTGATCTGGGGACACCGGGTCAAGTCATCACTCAAACCTCATGTGATAGTACACAGAAAAAAATGCTTAAAATACACTCAGGTGGCGGCTTTGGTTATGCTCCTTACAATTTCTGACACGACTCTTTCCTCCCCTCTCCTCCCACACTGGAGCTGTCACCCTGGGATTCCACTGGGTTCCCCGCAGGGAGCCACCCTCCCTCCTCCTCTCTGTCACTCAAGCCAGACTTCAGCATCCCCGCTTCAGGGACAGGGCTCTCTCCCTGTGCTCCAAAAACAACTGTGTGACCAAGCCTGGGGTGTCTCAGAGACGCTGAGGGTCATCAGTGAATCTCAGGGCAGCTGGCTTGAGATCCTCATTTTCTATGTGATCATGGAGGAGGAAGGGATCAATCTGTGTACCCAATCTTAAGACACTGGAGATCTCAGCATAGAGAGGTCCTGGCTCGAGCACTCAGAAGGAAGGAGTCTTGGTGGTCCTAGTAGCATGTGAACCTTTTGGAGTGGGAGTCCACATGAAGCACTTAGTATAGGTGTAGGTCACAATTGTTGCCTAGACAAGGGCAAAGCTCTATATAGCTCTGGGGTAGGAATATGGAGTAGATTGAGCATTGGGTCACAGGTTTTACTCTCGCAAAGCTCATCCTCAACTCTGGGACAAGAAAGTCAGAAACTAACAAAATAGCATCTTCCTGGGTGCTGCAGTTGCCACCATCTTCTCCATTAATAACCCATCAATCTATGAGTTGATATCATCCCAAGGAGAGTCATGATGGCTGTTTCAAGTCCCTGCCAAGGGACTGACTCCTCCCCATGACCCTCTGCTTCATCATCACCACCCTGATGAGTAAGTCATACTCTTCTCTCCTGGCAGTGATGCCTGTGGGCCCCGCTAGCTCACATTCTTTTTTACTTTTATTTCTCTACCATGGCTGGCTATCTTCCACTCCCTCTTCCAGCTGGAGCCGACATATCATTCCCTCCAGCAGGCTTCCCTTGATCTGGGTCCTATCCCACACTGTTTATGCCTAGGTGACTGACCTTCTTCATCTTTGCCTCCTTAGCATCTTAGACTTGCCCCTTGAGGATGTTGATTACTCTGCAGGGCAGACCATGAGTATTCACCTCGGATTGGCTGGATCTGCACCTGGTTCATGCCCCTGAGTTCTAGCTCAGGGAAGTGAGAGAGCACTGTAGGCAGAGGTTAGCCCTTGGCCTCCATCTCAGAGGAGTCAGCCTGTGGCTGTTAGGGATAGTCAGTGAATTCTGACTCCTAGTGACATGTGTACAGTTCTGTTGCATCCTCTTTGAGCCCACTGTTGCAGACCCATGTTCATCCATCTCATCAGGGTTTTCCTCTTCTACTGATTCTGTACTTTACCAAGCACACTGTTTTTTTTTTCTCCAGGGCCTGGTTCCTCCTGGTAATATGTCCAAAGTCCCTGAGACAAACTCTTGGCATCTTAGCCTTGAAAGAACATCCTGGCTGTACTTTTTCCAAGACTGATGTGCTCATTCTATTGGAAGTCTATGGTATATTCAATATTCGTCACAAAACTTCAAAGGCATCAATTCTTTCTTCCATCTTTGGTATTATTTGCTCAGCTCAGTCATGCACCAGGTGGTTGAAAATACCATAACTTGAGACAGGCAAATTTTAGTCCTCAAGGTGATGTCTTTGCTTCTTTGCACTTTAAAGAATTCTTGTGAAGCAGTCACCCAGTTTCATTTCTTGGCAGTTGCTTCCATGAGCATTGAATGTAGATACCAAGAAAATGAACTCCATCAACAGCTTCAATCTTTTATCTGTTACTTATGGGACTGTTCAATGCTCCAGCGAGATGATTTTTATGCTCTTGGCATTGGGGTGTAATCCATATCAAATGTTATAATCTTTGATCTCCTCACTAAGTTCTTCAAGTTCATCAAGGCAAGTCATGCTACCTTCATATTACAGGTTTAATGAGCCTTTCTTCAAATCCTGTTGTGAGTTCTGGTTCATATAGTGCACCTCTCTTGCTATTTGCCAAGCACAGAGATTGAATAAGTGCAGTGAAAAGTCACACTCTTGATGTGCACCTTTCCTGATTTTAAACCATTCACCATCCCCTTATTCTGCTTGAACAACAGCCTCTTATTCCAAGTACAGTTCTGTGTGAACACAACTATTCTGGAATCCCCTTCCTTCTCATGGTTATTCAGAGTTTGATCTAGCTCCCATAACTGAATACTTTTATGCAATCAGTAAAACACAAGGAAACATATCTCTGATCTTCTATGCTTCCAGAGGAGACCCATCTGATCCTAGCCATGATGTGGCATATTCCACATCCTTGGAATCCAACTTGAGCTTCTGGAAATTTCCCGTCAATGTCCTGCTGCAACCCTGGTTGAATTCTTTTCAGGAAAGTTTTATTCACACATGTTAATAATACTGTCTGATAATTTACACATTCTGTTGGGTCACCTTTCTTTGGACTGGGCACAGGTAAGGATCTTTCTCAGTCAATTAATCAGGCCATTGTCTTGTAAATTTCTTGGCATCAAGGAGTAGTCTTTCAGGTACTGCCATTGAGTCAATTTCAGGTGGTGGAATCTCTTCTATGGTGACCCTGGTTCTCTCTCTCTCAAGCATGAAGCCTCAGGTCTTGAAGGGAACCTTAGATATCGATTCACGGTTAACTCTGGGTCTCACAACTGCTTCATGACTGGAAAGGATTGTGTCTTTTCCCTCTTGTCCTGGAATAAAGGCTTGTCTGTCCCACTCAGGAGAGGTGGGGTAAGTTGTCCGCCAGACCATCTTCAATCTTTCTGCTCCTGTCAGCTTCCTTCCTGGATGGTGGGAGTGTTAAAGTGGTCAGCCCCCTTGAGATATTCTGGGTAAGATGATGGGGAGGGAAGGGGTGAGGGAATCTGCTTTCACAGACTATCCTGCCACCTGGTGACTCGTGCTTCTTGGAACATGTGCTGCCTCATGATATCTTCCCTAGGCTTGGGGTTTATCTCCCTGTCCCAGTGAGATTCCCAAGTTGACTGGAGCAAAGGATGCTGGGGCAGAAGCAGGAACATGGCACAGGCTTCTATGGTAGAGTCATGCTTAACATTTTAATGAACTCATCTTCACACTATTATATATTTACATATCCTAATGATGAGATTACACATTTCAATTAGTATATAATTAGGAGTTCTATTACTTAAAGAAAAATACCTGGGAATAATTACACAATTATGAAATACAATTAGAAAATGATATGTAATTAGATTTTGAAAAGCTTTTGAAACTCTCCTCTCCGCCCACCCTACCACCTGTGAAAAGACTTCTTGTATTTATTCTCTCTCTTCTTTCTCATCTGTAAGTACGACTGCAGCCCATCCAGTGCAGTCTAACAAGGGGTGGGCATTCCTCTAGGGGACCCAGGAGAATGCCATCTTACTGAAAAATTTATCCCTTATGACCGGTTGTGGGTTTAGGAAATGCTGCCTGAGAATTTGGAATCACAGGACATTTTTGCAGGCCTTAGACCAAGGGTTCTCATCCTGTGGGTCACGATCCCTTGGGGGGGTAGAAATGACCCTTTTATGGGGGTCACCCTATTCATAACAGTAGCAAAATTATAGCTATAAAGTAACAATGAAAATAAGTTTATGATTGGGGGGGAGGTCACGACAATGAGGAACTGTATGAAAGTGGCCCAGTATTAGGAAGGTTGAGAATCATTGCTTTAGGCAGTGCTTTGCCAATTGTACGTGGAGCTCTGTGTTACTGCGAGTGGGGGAAGGGAGGAAATAGGGGGAGACCTAGCAATTGCAGAGGCCAAATGCTGCAGGCTGGGCTCCTGGTGAGGACAAGGACCAATCAGATTGTAGGAGGTCATGCACTCAGGCCCAGCAGTTCACCACTGTGAGAACATGTTCACTGGTCCTTGCTTATTGAATCCTCTGTACAATCTGAAGATGCAGGAAGTTGGGCTCAGTATCCCTGACCCATCCTTGAACTTCCCTCTTGCTTTGACCTCTCTGGTCCTGCTCTCCTCTTTTTTGGTTCTGTTTCTCTATTTCCCTTCTTAATCTTCTTCCATGCTTCCTTTCCTGAGGGTCTCATGGATTAGACTTCAGTCTTCAGAGTTCCACTTTTTCTTCTTCTCTTGTCTCTCGCTGACAATTTGCATTTGGTTGGAATGGCAGCAGGGCAAGTAGCCAGATGGTCCATGCAAGTACTGTGGGAAGACACCGATGGCTGGTTACCCTGCTTGTAGTGAAAACCCCTTTCCAGACTCCTCTGAAGATGCAGGTTGCATGTAACTATGGGTCAAGAGTGACCCATAACACTTTCATCTACTTTCTCTTCCTCCTGGTGCTAGGATCACCTTTGGGGCCTCAGGTGAAGGAAGCAGGGACCCTTGAATGCGGGGACAGAGCACTCACCGTCTTCCCCTCTTAGTCTTGATTTAGAGTTTGTGGGAACAAGAAACGTTTGTTGTCTTCAACCACAGAGATGTCTAAGCTTATCTGTCATAGCAACAGCTTTAAAAAGCTTATAAAAGCTCTATAAGCATGAAATGTAATTGGACACGACTATTCAAATTTGCAATGTTTAGATTCTTTCATCTGTGTAGATCTCAAGGGGAAGGTAAAGTTGAAGAATCTGGTGGACGGGCTAGTCACCTCCCTGACATCCATTTCCTCGTCATTGGATAATTGCTCCGTTTCCTTCTGGTACCGACCCCTTGTCCAGATGGGCCATGTGTTTATGGCAAAGCTGTCCCCATTTTCAACTCCAAGATTGGGCCTAATGAACCTATGAATAAATCTTATTCCCTCGGCTCCAGGAATCCAGGCCAATGTGAATCAGACATGTCATGAGCTCAGAAATGCCTGTGACCCAATTCAGTACAATAAGGTCTGAGGGAAAGCTTATTTAGAGGGGTCTGCTGGGAAAGATGTTTGCTGACTCTTGAGAGAGAGAGAGAGAGCCATACACCAAGAGTCAATGATGATTTGACATTTCTGAAAACAGCCAAATCCTCTCCCAGCAAGAGCCCTGTCCCTCTGACCTGGTCTCTGGGCAGGTGTGTCCTTGTGGGGACTCTTTTCATCACATCCTCTTGCTCTGTTTCTGAACTTCCCTGGGATTCTAGTTTAGGATGTCTTGACCAGAAGTATCAAGAATCTAAGTCAAATGCCTTAAAGTCCAACTGATGGTAAACTGACTCTGAAAGGGCAACCCTGTGCCCACTGGAATAAAGCACTGCCCCGTGCCCACGATCACTTATGGATCAATGTTCCAGCATGACCCATATGAATTTCATTGCCTGCACTGCAGAAGTAAAGACTGCCAGACATGTCATGCTAGTCCGTCTTAGTCTGGCAGTGCCACTAAAACCTGTCCAACGTGACATTCGCAGGAAGCCTTTGCTGACAGATGTGTGTGTGTGTGTGTGGGGGGGGGTAGACTGAGAATCAGACCCAGGTCTACTGCATGGGAGGGGCTTATTTCGAAGCATAGGTCATTTATAATTAAGTGGCCTCTGACTTGCCTGCCTGTGAAGAATGATGCAGTCTCTTCTTTACTCTTTCACGGCAACATGCACCCTTCAGCATTTCCATTTTTCTTTCAGGCTAATCAATTCCAACTCCCTGATCCTGGTTCCTCCCTTGAGAGTGGGTGGCCTCACCAAGGAGGCTGAGATCCGTGGGAAATGGCTCAGAGGGACTTCTTTGGCCTAGAACGGGAGTTGCTTCCTCTTGACTTCCACTTACCCCTTCAGCTCCAGATTCAGCTCCAGATTCAGAGGCCAGGAGCCCTCCTGCCAGCCAGGTGGGAAGGACATCGACTGCATTTACAGCCCAACTGTTCTCTGGGGCCAGCTCTATGCACAGCCAGACAACATCCCTCTCGCTGCAAGAGGACTGAAAGCTGGGATGGGGGTGGCTTCCCTCTTGGAACTGGGGTGTCTGGTGTGGGGACAGTCTCATCTCATTTTTCATATATATATATATATATATATATGGACTTGGTCTTACCTGAGGGGTTTAGTTATCTTGAAAATGATAAAAAGTCTAACATAGGCAACCCCCCCCCCGCCCCCCCCGCCGCCCCGGTTGTTTTTCTCTGTCACTGATCCGGTGAATGTGGCTAGAGGTGGCATACCACTCAGCTCTGGATGGTAGAAAACCCAAGCCCCCCAATGACTGCACTCAATTTACAGCCGGGGTACCCACAGAGGCATTTCTAGACTGTCCCTAAGACTGTCCTAAGTCCGAAGTGACAGTGATCTTGGTGATATCTCTATGTTCATCTCTGTCTCTCTATCTATATCACACTTGGGATACCAGAGGAGTCTCCCCATCTTTCATCAGCTGTCTCCTTTTTCTTGCATTTCAATCCACCGATTTCCACCACGGGCCTTCTGCACGTACTAAAGATAACCAGGAACCCAAGGTCAATCAGATTCACTTCTGAGAGAAAGCATTGGAAACTGCAGATCAGGCCACAGCCCCATGCCCCATGATGCTTCTCAGCTGCCAAGAGGATGTCAGACCTTCTAGAGGCACCCACAGTTCACCAGCCAGATCGATAACGAGACATTTATTTCTTGATCTTTTTTATGGGTAGAGTCCAGCCACATCCTTTATATTCTCATGCTGTGCAAACATCCTCACCACGACACACTTCCCAAGGTTGTCACCACCTTTCACAGGGCTCTGTACCCCTTGAGGCTAGCCCCTTGGGCTGCTTGACTGCAAGATCAGCAGTTCAAAACCCCCCTCCACTCCAAAGGAGAAGACTCAGGCTTTCTATTGCTGAAGAATTATAGTCTTGAAAGCGCTCACCCCCGCCCCCCTGCCCCTGCGTGCACTGTCACCCTGTTCTGTACTGTAGAGTCACTGTGAGTGTGAGTTTGAGTGTGGTTGTGAGTTTGATTGGGGGTTTCTCTACCCCTTCAGCAACACTTCACTCTTCCTCCCTGCCCGCTGCCCCTGTCAGGTGGTGGGATGAAGACAGAACTTTCCCACAATTACTATACTCTAAAATGTTAAGCAAACTGTTTATCAGCATTTGGTGTGGAAGTTAACTGTTCTCCCTGTGGTTTCCAGTTATCTGAGGCCTTTGTGTTGTCTCACCACAGAACTAACTCCCCTGCTGTTAGGATGATGGCTCACTTCCCTTGAAGCCTGTGGGCAGAATAGCCATTGTCCATGACTCCTAACCTAACAGGCCTGTATACCTAACAGACCCAGAGGTCCTGGGTCTGGTCTTACTATTTCTCTCTTCACATAATCACATAGACATCCCTAAGACCACTCTTCTTGTCACCATATAGCCCTTAAGACAGCCCTCTCCTGCAATGTTCCCCTGACTGTAATGGTGGGGCTCAGATATCCTGGAGAAGGTTATTTATGTGGGAAAAATTAAGGTTCTCTCTCTCTCCTGCCTCTCTCCTGTCCCTCAACACGGGACGCTCTCCCTCATCATGTAACCCCTTCCCCCACTCTCTCTCCACGTGGACCATCAAGCAGGGCAGAGGTGAACATGTACCATGCAACGATATATGTCTGACTCTTATTGTCCCCCGCCTCTCATGCTCTCTCTATCATCACT
>PVJH01029693.1:0-25724 GCA_004026705.1 Nesogale talazaci | reverse complement strand
GACCTGGCCTCCGAGCTGCTCTACCTTATCTTCGAGGGGCCCGGCGTCAGGACGGAGCAGGTGGGGCCTGGGGCGGGCGGGTGACCTGGTGGGGGGTGGGGGGAGAGGACGGCCTGGACATACCCTTGGGCCTGAGGCTGCCCACCTACCTGCCCCTCAGGTGGCCGAGATCCTGCAAAGCCTGTTGCAGGAGCTGCCGGCCATCGTCTTCCGGGATGTGCAGCTGGCCATGGTCAAGGCTGTGACGACGCTGGGGACGCAGCACACTCAGGAGACCGTCGAGGTGGTCCTGGCTCTGAGCCCACCCACCGAGAGGTGGGCCTCCCATGGACCCCCAGGGGGTCCGGGGGAAGCTGCTCATGGCAGAGGCTGGCCAAGGGGCGGCTTCCAGGTCTCTGCCCATCAGCTGCCCAGGCCCAGAGAGGTCGAGTCCCAGGCAGGGGAGGGAGTGGCCTTGTTCTGACTGCAGAGCCCCAGACCTTCCACCTGCTTCCTGGGGCAGGGGGACATGCAGGGCAGAGGCTCCCAAACCCCTCGGGGACACTCACTTCCCAGCATCCCCTGGGGAAGCGGCCGAGGACATGGGACATCCCTGTGTGTGGTGGCCCGACAGCGGGTGGCTCTGCTCCCCTCTCCAGGCAGACCCTGATCCTGTGGAGGGCCCTGGGTGACAACACCAGGCTGGCCCGCAAGGTGGTGACTGTACTGTACATGAAGATGAGCCTGCGGCCAGACAAGGAGCTGGTCAGACCCAACCAGCAGGCTCAGCTTGTGTCTGTGCTGGTGAGCAGGTGCCCGGACCTGTCCCCCCGGGAGCTCTCGGGCACCCTGGCCCCTCCCCACCCGGCCCTCCGGGGTCCTGTCACCAGCCCCACCCAGACGGCCTGTGGGGGGCGACTAGAAGTGGGCCGGGCGCATGCAGAGCGGTCAGTGAGAGCCCGGTGGGAGGCAGCGGTGGGCTGAACAGGAGCTGCAGGCGTGTGTGCGTGCTGGGCCTGGAGGCAGGCGGGGCCTCCGTGTCCCTTCCCGCCCCAGGCCCTGAGGACCATCTACGAGCTCCTGTACATGTCCCCGTACAAGCCCACGGTGCGCTGGGCCTTCGCGGGCATCCTGGTGGGCCTGCTCACGGAGCTGCACTACCTGCTGGACCTGGGCTGTGTCCAGGGCATCTCTGCGGCTGGCGAGCCCAGCACCCTGGAGCAGCAGCCCCTCAGCCCCTCCAGGTGGGGCCTCCAAAGACAGCTGAGCTCTGGAGGGGTCAGGGCAGTTGACCGTGTCAGGGGTGAGAGTCCTGAGGGTGGGGGTGGGGGAGAGGCCGATCCTGTCACAGCACAGGGCTCCACCCCTCCCCTGCCTGCCTGCCCCGGCTCAGGACCTGTCTGGAGGCCCTGAAGGGTCTCTTCTGGACCACTAACTACTGGGAGGTGCTCTCTTACGTGACACTGGCCGGGGGCTGGGAACTCTTCGAGCACCAGGACACCTTCACCGAGGGTGTCACGATCCTGGCCAGGTAAGCGGAGGTCCCCAGGAGGCGGGGCAGTGCCCCTGGGCGGGCCGAGCCCCAGGGTTGAGCCCGCTGCTCAGGGGCTGCCCCGTGCCCGCAGAGCCCTGGCGCAGTACAACTGCGAGATGAGCGCCGTGCTGGGGCAGGTGGTCATCGCCTTGAAGAGCCCCATGGAGCGGGACAACGTGGTGGCCATCTTCCTCCTCGTCGAAGTGGGTCCCCAGCCCAGGCCCAGGACATCCAGCAGGGGCCCCAGACCTCCCCGGCCCCTGCATCCTGCTCCCTCGGAGCGGAGTGGGTGGCCCCGGGCGGGGCGGGGCGAGGTGGGGCAATTGAACCCCTTTCTGTCAGGAGCTGAGCACCCAACCCCTGTGCCCCAGACCCCCTAAGGAGACGGCTCACACCTTACCCCATGGTTGCCCCTGAGGCAGGGCCCCCATGGAGGGCGGGCTGGGGGCACTGCCCAGAAGGCCTCCCCGTGGATGGCCTCGTCTCCATCTTCCTGTGGGGCAGCTGGCATCCTCCAACGGCTGGCTTGTCACCAGGCCCTTGCTCTCTGCCCCGGGAAGACCTTCCCCATGACCCCACCCTGCAGGGGTCCCGGCTGCTTTCCCTGGGAGGTGGGGGCGGCCCTGCCGGCCGACAGAGGGCATGACCACGCGGGCCCGTCCAGTTCCTCAGCAGCCAGGAGTTCACCCAGTACGCCACGCCCAAGACCCTGGATAGCTTCCTGTGCCTGGGTCTGCGCAGCCACAGCAGGCAGGTGCGGGCCATGAGCTTGAAGGGCCTGCGCAGCCTCCTGATACAGCCCAAGAAGGTGGGCGGCCTGGTGGGGGTGGTGGTGCAGGGGGTGGGCGTGAGGGTCCTGGAGGGGGCACGCCCAGCCCAGGGCCCGGCTGAGGGCAGCAGGGACCATCTCCCAGGGACCCTGGCCCTACATCCCGTGGTCAGGAGCCGCCTCTCTGGGCAGTGGGGTGGGGGCGGCGGCGGCCTGGTCAGGAGGCCACCTGTCCACAGGTGAGGCTGCTGCAGAACCGTATGGTCAGCCTGCTGGGCAGCCTGCAGCAGCCGGACCCCCAGGACCCGTGGGGCCTGATACAGATCCTGGGCTACGTCCTGCACAGCCTGGGCCCCTACAGGGACAGCGTCCTCAGCCTCCAGATTGCTGAGCAGCTGCTGATCCTGTTTGAGGACGTGCGTGCCCACCGGGACCTGTCTGTGTGGGGGAACGTAGGGGGGAGGCCTGGGGTCTGTGCATGGTCAGTACCCTCGGGTCCATGTGTGGTCAGTGCCCTGGGGTCTGTGCAATGTCTGGTGTGTGTGTGTGGGGGGGGGACAACATGGGAAAGTGGATTGAGGGGTGCAGGCCCTGAGGCAGGGAGACTCGAGTCCAGGGACTTTAAAAGGATGAGGCTTAAAAAAGCAGCAACCTCCATGCTACGGAGCGGATGCCGACCGTCAGACAGGGCAGCACTGCCCCCGGGGGATCCGAGGCCGACGCGCTTCGTGGGGAAGGAACCTTGTCTGTCTGTCTGTCTGTTTGCCGCGAAGCAGCTGGCAGTTTGGAACTGCCGCCCTCATGGCAAACAGCTCAACACGGAGGGCTTTGAGGGGGTGGGGGTGGACATTTCTGGTGTGCCGTGCAGGGGTCAAGGGTGACTGCTCCTGGTAGAGCAGAGAGGTGCTGGGGCCCGCGGGGTGGTCTGCTCTGGGGTGCTGGCTGCGGGCCTAGATGGAGGTGGGCATGATGGAGGACCCTGTTCTAGGGGCTGCCCTTCTCACACACCGAGGGTCCCAGAGGGTGGCAGCCGGCCCGGGCTGGGCCAGAGGAGAGCTCGGGCAGCATGGTGGGAGTGGGGGCGGGGACAGGGCTGTCCAGCGGCGCGCGTGCTGTGTCTGGGGGTGGGGTGGGGCTGGGCAGGTCGGGGAGGAGGTGACGGCGGTGTGGTGTCCGGCGGCCTCCCTCGGCAGGACAGGGAGGAGGTGCGGGAGGCCGCCATCGTGCTGTTCGGAGAGGTCATCTACGGCCGCAGCAAGAAGCACATGGAACTGCTCAAAGGCATCACCTTCCAGGCGCTGGTGCCGCTGCTCTTCCACCTGGCCGACCCCTGCCCCCAGGTGGCGGCGGTGAGTAGCCTGGGGACGCTGCAGCTGCTTGGGGGGACCTGGGTCCCCTTCTCAGAGCCATGGGTGTTCCGGAGAGGAGAGAGCGGGTACTGCCAGCTTTGCACCCTGGCCCGCACGTGGTAAGTCCTGGGGAGGGGGCTCCTGGCATCGAGGGCCACCTCCAGGCCTGGCCTGGGCAGTGGAGTAGGTGGGACGGCCCCCAGGAGCCAGGGAGGCACGAGGGAAGCTTCAGTGTCTCAGAGCCAATCACCCCTGTGCTTGGCAAGGAGGACTCTGCAGTCACACCCCCTTCCTTAGCGAAGGAGGGGGGTCCTGCCGACCCAGTGGGATCCCCCTACGGGGTTGGGGGTCGGGTTGTCTGTGTGTGCAGGGGCGGTAGGGGGCAGGGGGGAACCCTGGCCTTTCCTGCCCCTCCATGCCGGCAGAAGGCCAAGTTCACCTTCCTGCGCTGTGCCATCCTGCTGCACTGGGAGTTCCGCAAGGAGCTGTTCTGCACGCTGGCCTGGGGCCGCGGCAGGGGCGCCCAGAATGACGTGTTCATCTACATGGTGAGGCCCGCACTGTGGCCCGCATGCCAGGTCTTGGCTGGTTCCCCCCCACCTCCCAGGACCGCCCTTGCCCTCCACCTCTGCCAGTGCCCCTTGTCTTGGTCCTGCTGTGGGGGTGGGCACCCTGGGGGTGGGCTGGGTCATCTGGGTCCCGTTGTGTTCCCTCGAGGTGGACAGGAGGGGGCCACCAGTGCAGTGGACCTGGGCCTCTGCTATGGGAGTGGGGAGAGGGGGGCGGTTTCTAGGAGTGCTGCTGGCCACAGACGCTGCCCCCTCCCCACCCGACCCAGGTGGAGAGCAATTTCGGCAACTACCACCAGTTCCTCATGGATGCCTTCCTGTACCTGGGCAGCCCCCTCCAGAGCCTGAAACGGGCAGCCATGATGTTCATTGGTAGGCTGCCCCCTGCCCAGCATCGACTTTAGCCCCACCTTGGGTCTGCTTGGGGTGGGGGGGCGGGGAGGGGAGAGCACAGACTGCAGGCCACAGGGCATGAGGGGAAGACAGCCAAACCACCCCCCCAGCCCACCTCCTCACTAGCCGTCCCTGCAGAAGCCCACCCACCATCCTTCATCAGACCCTAGAGCCTCCAGCAACCTTTTCTGCCAGGGTCACCGTGCCCCCAGTGTCTCAGCTCGTGTCCCCCCTCAGTGGGTCCTGAGCCCTCATGCCCCTCCCCACTGCCCAGAAGGGTTAATAAGAGACTACTTCACCGACCTCTGCTTCTACTTGAAAAGGGACGACCTCAAGTACATCATGAAATGTAAGTGCAGGGCTGGCCGGGGGAGGGCGCCGGGGCCTCTGAGAACAGTCTCTGCAAAGGGAGGCCAGACAGAGATGTACCCCCTCACTGCCGGGGGGGCCCAGGGAGGCCTCTTCACTAACTCTTCCCCCCCCCGCCCCGATGGGAGAAGGAGATGGGACTCACACATGCAGGACCCCTGCCCGTGCCCCACACTGCTCTAGGACCCCATCTCTGCTGCAGGACCCCACTCCCCACTTCCACCCTGCACCGAGACCCCATCTCTGCTGCAGACCCCCCTGCCCTACCCCCACAGGCCTGAAGACACTGAATCAGAATGAGGACAGATACAGTCGCAGGTTCTACCAGAACTTGTCAGAGGATCTCAGGGTGCTGACCCAGTATGTGGTCTGAGCCAGCCCGGGAGCTCAGCCCATGACCCGAACCTGTGACCTGGGCCTGTGACCCCGGCCCGTGACCTGAGCCAGCCCCCGGCCCAAGCCGGCCACAGCCCCTGCTGCACTTGCTCTATGATTAAACGTGGCTGCTCTCCAGCCACTTCTTGATGTCCTGACCTTGCCCACTGCTCCCCGAGCCTCTGACACAGGTCCTTGGGGCATCCAATGGGGCAGTGCACCATCCTGGGGGCCAGGTCTCCCCCCCCACCCGCCCAGCACACAGCCCTTGTCCTGGCTTTCCTCCCCCTAAACCTGCCCTCTGCCACCCATGGATTCTGACGCTCAGCCACACCCTGCAGAGGTGCCGAGACTGTGGCTATCTGGGTGCAGCTAACGAGTTTGAACCGCCAGCCTTGCAGTCAGCTGCCCGACGTCGCGCCCCGGCCCTCAGTAATGGACCATCCTGTGGGTCCCTGTTTCGCCCCTCTTCTGCTCAACCCCTCAACTGCCTCCTTGGCCCTCCTTCCATGCTGAGGTCCAGAGAGTCCTGTGCCCACCCGCCTGACCCTCTGTGGTTCACATTCCCAGGAAGACACCCCTCACTTCCCAGAGGCTCCCAACAGCACCCCCCCCCCCCCCCGCCCCGAGCTGCCCCTGGAACTCCATGAAGAGGAGGTATTAGCCCAGGGACACTGCAGGGTGGCTGCCATGCCCCAAATGTCCCAGGCACATGGTTGGCCCCTTCAAGCACCAGGCAGGGTTCCAGCCTCAGAAGCGCCCATGGAGAGGAGGGTGGAGGCGGGGCAGGAGGTCAAGACTCCATCCGGGTGGGCGGTGCCAGCCCCACCGCAGAAGCCGACACTCAGGTCGGGGGCTGTGAAATAGGCAAGGCCAGAGGGCCCGACTCAGGGGAAGGTGGCACCCTGCCCCCACCCCCACCCCGTTCCCTGGGACTTTCCAGCAGGCTGAGGGCCCAGGGCTGGGCTTGTCTCTAAAGCCAGGGGCAGGCTGGAGGGGAGGTTATGTCCCCTTCCTCACACGTGGGGCACACGGCTTGACCCACACTCAGACCCTGGGGAGGACCCGTCCTGCCTCTCTGCAGAGATCAGTGGCAGCAGCCCGGGCTTCTGCGCAGGCCCCTGGGTGTTGCCGAGGAGGCGCAGGCCCTCTGGGGCACAACGCTGCAAGCACATGAACACGCCGGAGACAGCTGATGGGAGAGCTCATTCCTCTCTCTGCAAGCACCCTGCCTGGGGGACCATGGAAGGGGCAGGATCACGTTGGCCCCCAAATGTGTTGTACCTCCTGGCTTGCGTTCCACGGGGAAGAGAGACCCCTCTTTGAAGGGCTGCACAGGACAAAGACAGATAGCGGGTCCCCCAGAGGAGGGGGACCATGAGCACAAGAGCATCGGCGGTCCAGGGTCCACAGTCAAGAGACTGCTGCAACGGGGGGTGAGCGGGAGGGGGGGACAAAGGCACCTGTCTCAGTGTCATGAGTCAGCCAGCCGGATACAGAAGGGGCTGCCGTGGTTGGGTCACATGTGTCACTGCAGAGAAAAGCTTAAGGGGTTGGGCCAAGGGCATCCAACCAGGGGGGTCAGACAGCGTGGCTCCGTCCTGGACAAAGCCAGGCCAGTTCCCAAGGCGAGGCTGCCCCTCCCTGGGCTGGGCCAGGGCGCTTATCACAACCCAGCACCTTTCACGCTGCCGGTCAACAGCCAGAAGGAGCTCGGGAGAGGCTGAGACCACGGTACTCGACATGGACGTAGGGCTCCCACTGTGTCCCTCCGCACACTCCACCAGTGGCCGTCACCCCCTGGGAACGGCTGGGATGGCTGTGTGGCTGAAGCTCATAGAGGTCAGCAGCTGGACCCTCTGGTGTGGCCACTGGCTCCCTTAAGGACTGCCGACGTGGAAGCCCTCTGTGGGCAGTTCTCCTCTGGAGCTGCAGGGAGGCAGGGGGTTTTGTCTTTGACCTTGGTTGCCTTGGTGAGGCAGGGTTAGGGTAAGGAATGGCTTACCCTCTTGACACCGAAGAGTGGGAATGGGCAGGGTGGGGGGGAGAGTGAGGGAAGCGGCGGGGAGATCACCCAGGAGCTCAGGAGAGACACAGACCTCCCTCGTCCCCCAGAGCTGGCACCCAGACGACATCCGGCCTCCCGAGCGATGTGGAGATGCATTTCTTGGTGCTCAAGCCGCCCACTGGTGATATTTCTGGGCTGGCAGTCCCAGCCGACCAAGATAGAATCTGGCACTGGAGAGAGGGGTGCAGCAGGGAGCGGCCCTGGAACTGGGTGACGGGCAGAGGACAGGAGTGTTCTTCAGGTGCCTGTCTTAGGATGTGTCCTCTAGGGACCCAGAACCAGCGACCCCTCTGCGGGGAGAAGGAGAGGAACGTGTCGCTAGGAAGTGGCTCACGGGGCTGTAGAAGGAGGCAAGTCCAATCGGAATCCAGGCAGGCCAGTTGTTAGGCTGGATATTTCCTGGGGCTCCCATGACTGGGGGGGGTGTCCCTGAGATGGGCAGGAGCATCGCAGGCTAGTGGCCACAGAGGAGGATGAATCCAAGGCCCTAAGCTTGGGGGAAAGGGGGAATTGGGATGACTGGAGAGGTGAATGGAGCCAGGGTTTGGAGGTCAAATGCAAGACCGCCGGTGGCTCCCAGGATCGGCAGGCAAGGTGGCAGTCCACGGGCTCAAGTCCGACGAACCAGATCTGGACCAAGCAAAAGGCCAGCGAGCTCTCCCTCAGCATTCACTAATTCAGGAAGCAGACGGCACAGCTGAGAGGACGTCCTCAGGCGTAGGTGGGCCCTGTGTTCCACGCCCCCCTCCACTCCCCGACTGCAGACGGGCTGCTTGCCGATGGGCAGTCCCCTCAGTGGAGCTGGCAACATTGCACTCAGTCTGGCCGTGGGGGAATCCCGGCCCGGCCGAGTGAACGTGGAACACAGTCATTACAGTCCACCCCTTGCCAACTCGGCCCGTTCCCAGCTCCTCAATCATCACGGTAGCAATATCATGCCCGTGCCTCCTATGACCCAACCGACATGCGTGGAACTAAAAGTGCACCCACCCCATTCGCTCCCCGCCCATGCGTCAATGCTGACTCAGAGCCACTGCCTGTGGGTCTCCGTTTGCCAGTCCAGAAAGCCCAGTCATTCTCCCACTGGGGGTTTCGAACTGCCGACCATCTGGGTTGCAGCCCAACTCGGAACCACTGCTCCACCGGAGCCCCAACCTTACATGTTTGATGAGCCCCAAACCTTGAAGCCTCCACCCAAGGAAGTGACACTGCTGACAGTTTAAGAGCTCATCTTGGTACCTGAATCTCGTGGCCAAGGCTGGAATGCAAAATGACCACCGTCTACCACCTGTTCTATGTCTCCTTGGCTCTCTGCCGGCACCTCGGCCGCCTGTGATGCTTTGCCTGGCCGGCTGACCAAACCTCCCTTTCTGCAGGGTCTGGGCCAGCCTTCATCATAACGGACCATGGACTGCTCCATCCCAGGGCGTGGCGGTGCTAATGAAGCTCTGGGATCCCAAACACACCCTTCTTCACCCTCTCAGGTGTGTGCTGTCCATCCTGGAATTGGTGTCAACTCAGAGCCTCTGTCCAGTAAAAACCTCCCCCGCCCCCAATGTCTGGTTGTTCCCCTGGAGCCAACATCCTGAATCCCAGCGCCTGGCCCCCTTCCCGGAGGGAATAAGGTTCTGCTCCCCAAAGGCACATGCCCCTGCTGGCCTTTCTGCCTGGGCACGTGGGAGTCGTGAGACACTTGTCTCCTAGTGTTTGTCTCTCCCTGAATGTGTGGCCAGCGGAAGGGAGGGCACAACACGATGTATGGGGTCCTGGAGGCCCCATGCTGAGGATCACCCGTGACCTTCTCCTCACAAAAACTGGGGGGCAGACGGAGCCCCTCCCTGCTGCACTGCCACACACCCCTGATGCACCCAAATAACGTGGACATTGGAGTGGCCCAAAGCTTCTGCAGACTGATGCCAGCAGACCCTCGGACCCGGGCTCCCTACGTGCCAGGGAGGACTGTGCCCTGGGGCTGCCAGGGGCTGCGGGTTCAGGGTTCAGCCTCTCAGTCAGACGTGCCTCTGGGAGACAATACCCACCAGTCAAACCCCAAAGCTGCTCACCCCCCTCCCCCATGGTGATCACACACACTGGTCAGACCTCTTTGTGTATGGGGGGAGGGAAGGATACAGCACGGAAAATTAAAGAATTGGAATCCCGCTCCCTGCCACACATCAACTGGAAGGAGCCTGGCAATGAAGGGGAGTGCTGGCTTTTATAAAGCATGCGGACTTGTTCCCGGGAGGAAGCCAGCAGACTTCTGCGGGGCGGGGAGAGACGTCCCCGCTGAGCCGTCTGCCAATGACCCCAGTGGGAGCCACTGAGCGCGCCGACCCTGCCTGGTGCTGCTGCCAGGCCCTGGCTCACAGCCCCCGAGTGTCAGCAGCACCCGGCCTGAGGCCTGAGCCAGCGCACGGTGGTTCTCCTGTTGGGACCTGTCGCACTGAGAGTCGTCCTCGCTGCCTGGGGCCTGGGGTTTGGCGGTTAGGCCCAGGGGGATGGAAGTGGGGATATGGAGCCCTGGGTGGTGGCCACTGTGGAGGACAAGCTGACCGTCCCTGTCCAGGGGACAACAACGGTGCCACCCTGAGCCTGGGGTGTGTGAGCAGGAAGCCTCTGGGCAGTGGGGGTGAGGTGGGGGGAGTGGAGAGCAAGTGGGTCAGCTGACTGAGGGACAGCCTAAGGCCTGGGAGGCTGTGAGGGAGGGAGGAGAGAGGACACAGGGTACCACCTAGCCACTGCCACATGACCGGGCCACACCCTGCCTGCCCACACCACGAGGGGTGGCGATCCCCTGTCCAGGACCTGCGTCCCCCCACACCTGGAGTGCCCCACTTGGCCCAGGAAGTGGGAGGAGGGGTCAAGCGCCCGCTGGGCTCCCCTGGCCGGCAGTTCTTGGGACCCGGTCTTGCTTGGAGCCCTCAAAGGACAAGAGCAACCTCTCTTGTGTCCTCTTTAAGGAGGTGTCCTGGAGGGATGGAGAGGGTGGGGCACAGGGGTGGGGCGTGACCAGCTCTGGGGCCAGTGGGAGTCCCCCACTGCTGCAGGTCCCGAGCCTGCAAGATCCCTGGAGCCCCCCCTGCCCCCCCTCCCAGCCTGCCTCCCCAGGAGCTCCGGAAGGAGCCGCCCCTTCCCGGGAGCCATATGGTGCTCCCACAGAACCATATTGAGCCCAGCAGCACCCGCCGCCGCTGCGCTGCCGCCTCCAGGGACAGCCAGACCCCCCACCCCCCCGCCCCGGCAGTCCCAGTGGGGGCTTCTGCTCTGCTGGGAGTCCAGGGCGAGGGTCTGAGGTGTCCTTCTGCAGTCTGGGGGTTGGGGGCTGCCTGAGGGCGACCATTTCGATTCTCTGTCCAGTGGAATGTGTCCAGCAGTTTCTAGACGGCGAGGCTAGCTTTCTGGGGCTGGGCGCTGGGGGCCGGATGCTCTCCCCGCCGGGGGAATCTGGGGTGAGCCTCCGCCCTCCCTGGGAGAAGGTTCTGGAGCCCCGGCTGACGAAGGGAGCCTGCCTCTGCCGGCTTCCGGCTCGGGCAGGCCTTATTTGGCAGTGCTTCCGCCGAGCGGGCGATGACTGGCGCACTCGGCTGGGGCGGGCTGTGCGCTCCCCTCCTGTTATTTTTAGGGCCTGAAGAACACCGGGGAGCCCTCCGCGCCCGCAGGCCGGAAGAAGCCTGGGAGACACCCTTGTGCTCGTGCATGCCAAGGCCAAGGGTGGTCTGAGGCTGAGCTGGGGACGGGGTCGGCCCCTCCCCTTATGGGCCCCTGCTGAGACAAGGGGGGGGGCTGTGGTTCCTGGAGCAGACCCTGCAGGTGGGGTCTCAGGCCCCTGGGGTGGACAGCAGAGCACCCTCCCCCCCACTTCAGCTGCACGGGGGACAGGGGGTCCTTGGTGCCCCCTCGACTCAGAACCCAGATGCTCCCGAGGGAGGACACCTGGGCAGAGGCTGTCTGTGGGAGAGGGCTGAGCGGACAGTGCCCTGGGGCTCCCACACAAGCAGACCTGCCAAGGGACCTCCAGAGCGCCCAGCTGGGAGCGTGTCCCAGTTCAGGAGAAGAGGGCCGTAGGGTGGGTAGAACTGGACTAGGAGGGACAATCCTGGTCTGTGGAAGGTTTTGGAGCAAGTCCTGGAAGCCCACTCCTCTCCAGAGCACAGCCTCTGTGTGTGTGTGTGTGCGGGGGGGGGGGGGGGGGGGGGGGGGGGGGGGGGGGGGGGGGGGGGGGGGGCAGGGCCTGAGAAGGAGGAGGGCAGGCACAGCAGAAGTCTCTGGGCGAAGCAGAAAGCTTCTTACTGCAGCAGGAGGCACTCAGGTGAGACTCGAGAAGGCACTTCCTGGCTCCAGGTGTGTTTGCTCCTGGGTTTGGGCAGGGAGGTGGGGAAAGGAAGAGACTGTGCAGACACCTCCCCGCTTGACCACGTCTGAGTTGGTGACCGAGGCCAGCGGGGCAGGTGGAAGCCTGTGAGCAGCTGCTCCCTGCCGACCCCAGGGATGTGGGTGTGGAGGAGACCGCCCGTCCTGTCTTCCCTTCCTGCCAGGAGCCAGGCTTCCATCCTTCTGGAGTCAGGCTGGGCGGTCCAGGGAAACAACCTGACAATAAGAAATAACTTTGTATCCAGCCGGCATTTCCTATCAAGAAGTTGCCACAAACCAGCGCCAGCAAGGCCCACCAGAGGCCCCTGCAGCCTCACATAGCTGCAGGCCGGTGAGCCAGAGAAGTGCCGGGGTGGCACGGAGGTCCCAGGAGGGTGGGTGCAGAGCTGCTTGGATCCACGGGAGCATGGCGGGCACCGACGGCACCCAGGTTGTCTCCCGGGGTCAGCAGCCCACGTGGGGCCACCCCTGGCGGCAGACAGAGTCCAACAGGGCTGAAGGGCAGAGAGGCAGAGGGAGGAAGGTTCTTGTCAAAAGCCCTCACCCCCAGGGAGGGTCGTCAAGCTGGGACCCAACTCCACACTCCTACATTCCTCACAGTACAGACATAGCCTCTTGCCACCGCCCTCCCCCCCTCCCAGCCTGGTGTCATCCATCCTCTCAGCCTCCTTCCTCTCTGTTTCCTTCCCTCCTTCCATCTCCCAGGTGCCCCCAGGCTGGGGAAGCAGGGAGATAAGGTGGCCTGGTGACAACCCTGAAGCACTCCAGCTGAGGTCATGGGGGCTTCAGGATTAGACCTCACCGGCACCACTACCATGGTCCCACTGCCACCGCTGCCATCAACACCACACTGAGATCTCTGCTCCACCACCACCCACCACCACACACCGCCACCCACCGCCACCCACCGCCACTCACGACCACCCACCGTCGCCCATCATCACCCATCATCACCCACCATCACCCGCTGTCACCCACCATCACCCACCACCACCCACCATCACCCACCACCACCCACCACCACCCATCATCACCCACCACCACCCACCGCCACCTACCGTCACCCATCGTCACCCACTGCCACCCACCATCACTCACCATCACCCACCACCACCCACCATCACCCACCACCATCCATAATCACCCACTGCCCCCCACCACCTTTGGTGTTCCTACCCATCACAGTGGTATCTCTGCCCGTCCGCCGCCCCTTCTTGGAGGTGGTTCTGACTGTGGCTGGCAGAGGTGGCCTTGGCCTCCCTGCAATCGGGTCACCAAGGAGGACCTCACAAATCTACGAGGCCAAGACTACTGAGGGTCACACAGACCTGGGCAGGCCGTTAGACGGCTGGGCTCTGTGGCACAGAGAAGGGCACAGGGAGGCTGCTGATCCCAGATGACCCCCTGGAACCTCCGTAAAGCACTTGTCCCCCCAAAGTCGGGACAGGAGAACTGGGCTCCAGGGCACACAGAGTGGGCAGCGTCACGTGGCCACGTGGAGCCTCAGGCCCCACGTCCACAGACAGGACCCAGGATGAGCTTGATCAGTATCCTGAGAGCCTCCCTAGGGAGAGGGGGGACCCTTTTTTCTCAGGGAAATCCCGGGGCAGAGGTTTCTGAAGAATATGTGGGGGCACCTCACAGGGGGGGGTACTTCCTGTGCTGACAGCCAGAGAACAGATGGGACTCCGTGATGAGTCACGGCGCCAGCCGTTCACGGGGTGGGCCCAGCTGTGCGCCTGGGAGCGGGGGGCCGGAAGTGGGGCTGGGCCTCCTCTGTTCTCCTTCGGGGAGAACACAGGCCCCGAACACATGCTGGGCCCTGGCCACCCCAAGACTGGCTGTCCACGGCCACACTGGGAGCAAGGTGTGGGGTGTGGCCCTGGCCTGCTTGCGTGAGGGTGGACAGCCCACTGACCCTCTAGGGCAGTCCTCGTTGGTCCTGTGGGGCCTCCATGCATGGGAGTCTAGTGGAGAGCTGTGAGCTGTCTGTCATCTGTCATAGACAGAGGCGGCACCTTTCATTGTGGTGGGTGGTAGGACAATGGACGAGAGAATGGCCTGTCTTAGGCTGAGTTCTCTGGAGAGGAAATACCAGCGATGCTTATACACATGCAGAGGCTTATCTCCAGGAAACGCTTCAAGTGGCTGCAGAAGCTGGCCAGTCTGGGGTCCAGGAAGGAGGCTGCTGACCATTTTCTGCAGGGATATAGCCAGACCAGCGGGCAGTATGGCAGGCTGCTGGCTCATGTCCCCCAAACTAGAGTTCTGATGATGAAGCATCAGAAGTGGCCAGCTTCTGATACACACATCACGGGTTCAATAGGCAGTTGTGCAGTGATAATTATTATTTATTCTAATAAAGACATGAGAGCATAAGACAGAGGAACAATAAGTCAGATATATATTCCATCAGGATGACATGCTCACCTCTGCCCCGCTTGATGGTCCACGTGGAGAGAGAGCGGGGGAAGGGATTACATGATGAGGGAGAGCGTTCTGCGTTGAAGGGCAGGAGAGAGGCAGGAGAGAGAGCCTCTAACCTACGTCCATCCCTATACACCTCTGGAGTCAAGCCAGGCCCCCAATTACAGGCAAGGACACACATCACAGGAAGGGGTTGTGCCATATGCATGCTTATAGGAAAGGGAGCTGTGTTAGTCTGGGTAGACTAGAGGAACAAATTCAAGGACACGCATATCGATATAAGGAAAGGGTTTATGTACAAAAGGAATGGGACATGGAGAAAGCATCCCAGTCCAGTCCAGTCCAAAGTCATAAGTCCGATATTAACCCATATGCCTGAAATCAGTCTATAAAGTCTCCTTCCGACTCCCGAAGTCACAGGTCAGTGGGTGCAGAATCCCGGTGCTGACAGGGCACCTCGCCTCCAGGGCTCAGGGTCCATCAACAGCAGAAGCAACTCATCGCTGGCCGAGGTCTCCATCTGTCCGCCCCCGCTTCAGAGGTCTGGCTCCATCAGGGCAAAGCTGTGTGGTCTCTCCGCCGGCTCCTCCAGCTTCTCGAATGCTGCCAGCTTGTCTTGTCCGTGATTAATCGTCTCTTTAACTCTCAACCACTGGGGAAGATAGCTTCTCATCTTCATGAGGGAAATATCGTGAGATTTCCCAGAAGTCTCAGGAGAAAGCCATGTCCACATAGAGGTCTCATTGGCTACTCAATGGCTATCTCCAGATTCACAGGCTAGACTCCACCCTTACATTTCAATCATAAAATTAATATAAGCACATGACTGCCACAGAAGCTATCAGGGTCCCATGTGACAAGACAAGACCCCTTACTCCTGGATGTGGCTAGACAGGTTAGACTAGAGCATCAGCATGTGAATCTGCCCACAGGCTTCAAAGGAAGGGCACCACCATCCTAACAGCAGGGGCGTCAGCTTTGTTGTGAGACACACAAAGGCCTCAGATAACTGCAAACCACAGGGAGAACAGCTAACTTCCACATCAAATGCAGGTAAATAGTTTGCTTAATATTTTGGAGTATAATAATTGTGGGAAAGTCCTGTCTTCATCCCACAATGAAGGACTGGGGGGAGGGGGGGGCAGGATCCACAGACAGCATAAAAAGCCAGCCATCTTTGCCAAAATAGTCACCTAGGTGGGACGCAGGCCACCTTTCCCCCCACCCCCCGAAATTCCCTTTCAACTGATGGCTGCTTGTAGCGGATCTCATCATGGAAGTGAATACTTTAGAGACGTCACTGCCACGCCACACAGGATCAGGGCCCAGCCAAGCCCACCTGCCCCTGTAGCCCTCACTGGGCGGTGCTAAGCTTTCCACGCAGACCACGTTTCCTGGAACCACGGTCTTCTGATGACACGTTGGCTACTCAAATCCACCAAACCCACGTGGGACCGTCCGAGGCTCCGTGGGGCGGGTCTGCCTGCTCCACAGGACTCCTGGGGGTCTGGCCTGCCTCCACAGGGGTGGGGTCTGTTTACTGGGACCACATTTCCCCCCAGAACTGTCCGAATATTCTACAGTGAAGAAACCGCATCGGGGACCTTAGTGCTGTCTACGCAGTGAAAAAGTCTATGCGCCGTCCGCAGTGAAAGGCTGACTTTCCGCTGTCCTGTTTTAAGCCGCGCGCTTTTCCGCGGTGGTGCCCGATCCCAGTCAGGGCAGTCGCTCAACAATGAACAACGGAAGGAGACGTGGCATGTCTGTCTGGGGAGCACATTCAGAGATGCTCGCCCGTGCGTTAGAAAGAGGCTGGTTTGTGTACAAGAGCGATTGAATACTGAGAAAAAGGCCCAGCCCAGTCCAGATCCAGTTCACAAGTTCTGTATTAGCCCATATGTCTGATACCCATCTATAGAGTCCACTTCAGACTCACGCAACACACGCAGGGACTCCGGGTGCAGGAAGATCACCGGCCTGTGGGTGGGAAGTCTTGTGGATCCAGTGGCCGTGGAAGCATCTCAACACTGTCCGTGGTCTCCAGGAAGGTAGGAGTTCCCAGAATCCTCTGGAGAAGGCCACGTCCACCAAGAGGCCTCATGGATAAAGTGACCAGACATCTCTCTCTCTCTCTCTCTCTTTTTTTTTAAAACAATTTAGCAACATCCACCATTGTTTTAAAATTAAAATAAATATATCACAATACTACTTTTGCATTCTATGAAAATTTTTGTTGCTCCATATAGACCAAATTTTTAATGAAGGACCTCCCACCCCCCCGGTCAATGGTGTCCCGCTGTGTCTGTCTGTGTGACGAGGACCTTATCACGCAGGGCAGTTTTCTCCTTGGGTCCCGTCTGCTGGGCGCCCACAGGCCTCAGCTCTGTTTTGTGGGTGCTTAAAAGCACAAGCTGACCTTGCGTATTGGATAATCCATCCCGACCCTGAGCCCTGATCCTGGTCACTCACCGAGCACTGACGCTGGTCACATACTGAACCCTAATCCAGGTCACTCACTGTGGTCATTGCATAATCTGGGGTCAATGTGAGGATTAAGAGTGTAGGAGAGGGCAGTGATGGCCCCCCCCTTCCCCCCAAAAAAGAGTGTAGGCGCGGAGTGTAGCCTGTCAATCATTGTCTAGCCAATGAGGCCTCGGTGTGGGCATGGCCTTCTCCTGAGGATTCTGGGAACTCCTGCATTTCCTCCATGGAGGCCGGAGGCACTTTTTCCTCTCGATTCTCTCCCTGGGAGACATTGCAGCTGACAAGACATGAAGCTATGCCAGTGCCCTGAGCTGGAGGAGACCCCTGCCAGCACTGAGATGCTTCCACCGCCCCTGGATCCACAAGACTTCCCACTCACTGGCCTGTGCTCTTCCTGCATTCGGCGCCATCGCGTGTGCTGTGTGGGTCTAAAGAGGAATTTATGGACTAGGATCGGCCATATGGGCTCACATCAGACTTGTGGACTTGATCTGGACTGGGCTGGGATGTTTCCTCAATATTCAACTGCATTCTCTTATACACATATGTGTGTTCATGAATTTGTTTCTCTAGACTACCCACACTAACACACTCACTGAACCCCGAACCTGGTCACCCAGTGGGCTCTGACCCTGCTCATCTTCTCCATCCTGACACCTATTCCAGTGCCCAGTGGGTTGCCCTCTCGTTCATGGCATGTGCAACTGGGTGGTGAGGTGGCAGGACCCCGCCCCCTCCGCTTTTCTGATTGCTTTCCTTTACTTTTTCTGCCGCACTGTGTGTGAGGGCATGAGGGGGGTGGACTGGGAGCTGCTCCAGGGCACTCACTGGACAGGACAGTGGAGTGCCTGGGGGGAGGGGGGGAGGGGGAGGGGGCGGGACTCAGCTGGGCAGACACGGCCCCAAGCCCTTCACAGCCTCCTGGCTTTCTGCACCTTGGCTCCCTGGTCGCAGCAGCTGTCCTTAGTGGCCAGAGGACGCAGACGGGCCCACAGTCCACAGACCCTCGACTCAAGCCCTTAGAGCCCGGTGAGGTTCCAATTCAGGATCTCACTGGCCTTGGTGCGATGCAGATGTGCTGGGTCAGTTCACGTGCCCAGCGGTGCTGCACCCCACGCACTTGCCATCACAGGTGAGACCCGCTCGCCTCTTCAAAGCCATGGTCACTGTCACACAGAACGGGCCAAATCAATCAGCACGCTGCCGTGGGCCTCCCGTCTGCTGCCAGACCTCACGTATCCTGTCCCCTGCCTTCTCGGGGAGTGAAGAGTCGTGAGTTGGGGCCGCACGCTGTCACCGGGTGCTGGGTTCTGTCCCGTGCCGGCCCAGCCTTCTCCGGGGAGGGCCTTTCACGATGCTTTTGGTGGCTGTGGTGGACACTCTTCCTTTCCGTGGTCTCCTCACCACCCGTGGCCCACCTAGCGAGGTCCCTCCGTCCCTCGCAGCCATGGCCTCGCCTGTGGTCACTAGGTCTCCAGCAGTCACCCGTGAGCACCCTCACAGCCACGCGTGTGGATGCACCTCATGGCCACCGTGGTCACTCCTGGCCTCTCACACTTGCTTGCATCACTGTAGCCAGCTGGGGCCATCTGAGGTCACTTTGGACACTCCTGTCGCTCACGCCAGGCAGCAGGGACCCAGCATCTCTGCCTTCTCTAGCTGCTTTGGGACCATTGGGGGCACCGAGTGCAGGGCTGTGAGGACTGGGGCACCTCGCCAGGCGGACCTCCTTTCTCCAGCGGGGCATGGTTTTCGGTTTGAGTCCCAGGGATGGGGGCAACAAGGTCTGGAGGTCCCCCGCCCCTTGTCCCTGGAGCCCCTGTGCTAGGATCGATCCCCAGCCATCTCACCCTGGGGTCAGTGGGTTTGGAGGACCCAGCGTTGGACCAGCAGCACATGTCCCACCACTGCAGACCCGCTGCTGACCGGAGCTCCCCGCACCCCTCTTCCCCACCTCTCCACATTCAGCCTGGCAGCTGCCCACACTGGAGCTTTCTGGTGGTCTAGGCTGCCCTCTGCTGGACACACAGGGGAGGTGCAGGAGCCGGCGTCCCCACTGCAGGACAGAGCTGTGGGCATGTTCTTTCTCAGGGCTGGGGGGCCAGAAGTGTGTTTGTGGGGGTATGGAGAAAAGGGGTGTGGACATCACAGGAAGGAGCCCAGGAGGAGTGACTGCGCATCCTGTACCTGTCTCCCAGGTAATCTCTCCTACACGACCTCCTGCCTGGGGCCAGCGGGGCCCACCAAAGTCCAGAAACATAGTGTCCAGTCCAGTCGTGAGCAGAGGACACCTAAGACCCAAGACCGTCAACCTCAGAGTCCAGCAGCCTCATTGCTCCGCCTGTCCAGGGATGCTGGCGGGGGTGGGGGGCGGGACACAGAGGGGGCGGGGCTGTGAGAAACCGGGTGCTGGAGAATGGGGTGTGGGTTATAGAGCCTTTGGAGATGGGGTGAAGGTGTGGGGGGCTAAGCCATGAGGGTGGTTGGGGCAGTGCTGGGGGAGAGGTGACAGCATTGGGGTGAACAAGTTTGGGGTGGCAAGGACTGGGTGACAGGGTTAGCAGGGAGGGTGTGGGGGTGCCAATAGTGTAAAAATAGATGGCAGTAGGGTAGGGGTCTGCATTGAGAGGGTGGGCCCGCATCTTCCTAGCCCCAGGCTGGAGGCCAAGTCCCTGGGTGGGGACCCCAGGCCAAGACTGAGGCCTTGGGGGGCAGGGGCTGCTGCCTGGAGGCGACACCCCAGGTGTGAGGCTGCCTGTTCCTTCTGGGTCCCCGTTGATAATTTATTTTTGGTGCTTCAGATACATATTTATATATAAAACCCACCACATGCCGACTCTGCCCCCACTCCCTGGAGGGCGGTCTCGGACACCCTCCGATGGGCACGGCAGGGCCAGGGCAGCGCAGGCTGCGACCAGGTCCCGACTGCTGGCCCCAGGGGCCCAAGGGGCACGGCTAGGCCTGCGGCGGCGTCCCGGCTGGCCGAGAAAGGGAGGCCACGCGGAGAGAGGAGGTGAGTTTTTAGTTCTTTTTATTGAAGAAATGAAAAGGAGAGAAAAATAGATGCCCGCCCCGCCCCGCCCCGCGGCGTGGGCGCCGAAGGAGTCCCACCCCAGGGGCGGCGCGCAGAGAGGGCTGTGCTCTGGCCTGGGGCTGGGGGCGCCCCGGGCCTTGGAAGGGAGGGGGGCTGGCTGCTTCCCAGGGGTGTCTAAAAAACGGAGCCAGGCCGGCCGGGCGAGCAGGCTGGTCCTCCGCGGAGGCCCGGGCCGGCGGCGGCGGCGGCTCGGCGGGCGCCCGGCCAGTCCACAGTTCGCGCCGCCGCCGGCCGCCCGCCCGCGGGGCCGACTCCCCGGGCCCGGGCCTTCCTCCTGTCCTCGCCCGGCGCTGGTCCCTGCGCCCGGCCGGCGCCCGCGCGCCCCGGGGCCGCGCGGGCCGGCGCCGAGCGCGTGTGCCCGCCCTGGGGGCGGGGGAGCATGGCTGCGGTGGCCGCGCGGCCGCCCTCAGACCTCGGTCTGCAGGTCCACGCTGTCCTGGGCCACCAGCGGGATGGTGGCGCCCGTCTTCTCCCACTCCACGCCGCGCAGCTCCAGCGGCGAGGGCGCCGGCGGCTCCAGCTCCCTCTTGGCCCAGGCGGGCGTCCCGTGCGCCTTGCGCAGGCTCTCCCACGGCCGCTTGTTGGGCGTCGGCTGCTTCTCGGGCTGCGGGCGGCGCGCGGGGGGCCGGTCAGCTGGCTGCGCCCTCGGCCGACCCGCTCTCGGACCCCCGCCCCCGTTCCCCGGGCGTCCCTGCGCGCGGCCCGCCCTTCCCTAGGCGTGGGTTGAGCGTAGCGGGGAGACCCGCCCGGCCCCGCCTACCTTATTGTCCGCGCCCAGAACCTCCTTGTCCTTCTCCGCGTGCTGCAACTTCCGGTTCAGGTCCTGGAACATGTCCTGGTGCCGCTTCCGCGTGTGCATGATTTTCTGCAGGGGGGGAGGGGCTGGTGAGTCCCTCACTCGGCCCCGCCCCTTCGTGCCCCACCCCGGCACCCCGCCACGCTCCCCTGCGGCCCCGCCACAGGACACTGCGTGCCCTTACGCACCTCGAAGTCCAGCTCTGCGTAGCGCGATTTCCGCCGCTGTGGAGAAGGGGCGCGTTGGCAACCGGCCCCCCACCGGGCTTAGTACGCCCTCTCACCCACCCTCCTGACCCAGGCCCCAGGAGACAAGCGCCGGCCCCGAGTACCCTCCCACCTCCTGTGCCTGCCAACCTGAGGTGTGGCCTTCATACCTGGTGGAGCTGCCCCTAGGATGTTGCCAGGGCCACCCTGCAGCCCCAGAACAGCTTGGGCGTGCTCAGCGCCCCTGAAATGGGGCTCAGCCCAGGCTTTGGGGACCAAGTGAGCTTCTGATTGGGAGTGGAGGCTAGAAATTGGGGTGCTGGGGCCAGCCAGGTGTGCGGAAGCCCTGCACCCCATCTCTGCACTTGGTGGGCAGCGGCCTGGAGAAGTGTGGGGACAGGCCACTTGCTCTCCTGCCCCCCAACCACTCTCTCTCTCTCTCTCTCTCTCTCACTCTCCTGGTGGCCTGTGGCCTCTCACCTCCAGGGAGCTCACGGACAACGCAGCCACAGTCCCGTTCTTGGTCATGGTGCCCGTGCTAGGCCCCGCGTGGGCTGCTGGCTCCCCTGACTCACCCAGGCTGGGGGGCGCCGATTCCAGAGTGGGTGGCGGGGGTAGGGGCGGTTGGGGCGGTGGGGGAGGGGGTGGCGGGGGCGGAGGGGGCTGGGCAGGGGGTGCCTCCGGGGGTCCGCCAGGTGGCTCTCGGGCAGGTGGGCTGCGGGTGGCAAAGCCCGTGTCGGGCGCCATGTTGAGGTGGATGAGCCGGGTCTGGGGCAGCTGGTCCAGGTGGACGCTGTACTTGGGCTCCTCCTTGGCTTTGGGCCGCAGCGTGGCCGTGGGCAGGATCACGTAGCTGGCGTCCAGGGCCTTCTCTTGGGCCCGGCTCAGCTCCGAGTCGAGCTTCTTGAAGATGTCGCCGTCGCCGATGAAGGAGGCCTTGGCCGCCTTGTCCTTCTTGAGTGTCAGCGAGTGGTTGGGGAAGTTGGGCAGGGGCCCGCCGCCGCCGGGGCCGTGGGGCGAGCAGTGCAGGTACAGTTTGGACACGTTGGCCGGGAGGCTGTTGAAGTTGGAGGGGGGCGTGGGCACGTGGGCCAGCTTCAGCTTCTCCTCCTCGGCCGGCTGGGACTGCCGCTTCAGGGTGCCTGTGATGGTGGCCGTGCGGCAGGCTGCGATGTCCTTGTTCAGCACTGTCGGGGGTGGGGGTGGGTGGGCAGGAAGCCAGGCTCAGAGAGGGCAGTCCCCTCCTGGCCCTGTACTGCCATGTCTGGGTGCCCCTAGGTCCTGCTCGGTGACACTGAGGCCACGGTGGCCTGGGCACGCATCCCCTTTCCTCCTGGCAGATGAGTGCCTGTCTCCCCACACAAAGCTGGGACATGGGTGTCTCTCACTGGGGGAGGGGCTCCTCTCACTGTGTGTGTGTGTGTGTGTGGGGGGGGGTCTTCCTATCGGGCAGACGACTGATTCCCATTCTGCATTTGCTTCTAAGATGCTCACCCAGGGTCTTGCAGTGGGCCTTCCTGCTCCCACTGGGGTCCTCCCCATCTCTACTCCCCACCCCACCCCCACTCCCAGTCTGGGAAGGAGACCATGAACAGATGAAGACAACACAGATGCCTGGGATGGGCGGGGGCATGGGTAGTGAGGGTTCCCCTATAGAATGTGGTGGAGAGGCAGAAGGGGGGGGCATGGGATGGGAGGTGGAGAAGACTGGGGGGCAGTTTGGGACATCCCCTGTGGGGACATGGTGGAGGAGAGGGTACCAGGCTGGCCTGTGTCACCTCCCTCTGGCCATGTGGGATGTGGGGCCCGGGTGGGATGGGGACGGACGAATGCACAGAGAAAAGAGAAAGAAGCAGGTGAGCCCAGCAGGGCTACCTGTCGCTCTCACCTGTCAGGCGCTCACCTGATCTACAGGCCAGATCCACATCCTTCTCAAAGTCGGTCTGCAAGACAGAGACAGGTTGTCGGGGTGGGCCCGGGTAGGGCCCTATTGGGGAGCTCTGCAGGGGGCATTCTGGGGTGCAGGGGCTACGTGGTGGGATCACACAGAGGTCAGCGGCTCGCAGCAGGTCCGTGATGTCCATGGGTAGGTCTGGTGGACGGGAGGTTGCAGCTTCCTGCCCCTATGTGTATGTGAGTGCACACGTGCGCATGTGTGTGAGTGTGTGCACGTGTGTGTGCTTTGCCTCAACAGGCCTTGTGGACTAGTCCGCTGCAGAGTGCAGACATCCCCCCCCCCCCCCCAGCAACGTGGCTCCTGGCTTCAGGCACCAGGAGGACTCTGCTGGGGCCCAGACACCAGGGGAGCAGGGCAGCTAGACCCCTGCCCAGGCCACTGCCCCAGGCCACCTTTAGCAGAGCCCTGGGGCCACTGTGACCTGGGCCGCAGTGAGGAGTCCACCAGGAAGAGGCAGGTGGGGCTCACAGACCCCCACCCCAGTGCCCCATTCCCCAGGGGTCTGCCGGCTGGGGGAGCCACCAGCCCATCCATCGCACAGCAGGGGGTCTAGTCAGCAGCAGCCAGAGAATCTTCCCAGGAGTCAGTGGGCAGACCCAGGAGGGGGGGCGGCAGAGCTCAGTCCCAGGGGGCCAAATTTCTCCCCAACAGCCCTGGACACGGGCTCCCTCTCAAGAGAAGCAGGGCCCCTGAGGCTTGCTGCAGCCTGGGATGAGACCAATCCTCTCCTCTCCCTTGGGGCCACTGCTGTCCACCGAGCCCCTGCCTGCAGGAGTATAGGCCCTTGGAGATTAGCAGACACCACAGAATCAGCTAAGGAGCCCTTGTGGTGGGATGTGTGTGTGTGTGTGTGTGTGTGTGTGTGTGTGTGTGTGGTGTGTGTGCTCCAGGATGCACGGCCCCCTGGCGGCAGGGACTGCAGGAGGAGGCTTGACTGAGCCGGGTCAGAGCAGGACCTGAGGGAAGCCGGGGGTGTGGAGGCTGGCAGGGCGGGAGCTGGCACACATGGGGGCTGGGTAACAGGAGCCCGTGGACCACCAGCACTGCCCGGACCTGCCATCTGGGCCCCTTCCCAACCTGTGTCCCTGGGCCAGTCTCAGCAGCTGTGGCTTTGGGGGCCGCGGGCAGACAGCACCTGGGGGGTGGGGTCCTACCATCAGCTGGGCGTGGCCATTCTGGAAGGAGCCCCCTGAGTCGCCATTGCCCTCCTCCTGCCGGTCCACCATGCGGCACTTGACGGCCTCCTGGACCTGCCGAAGCAGGGTCGTCAGTCTCACTCTGGGTGGAGCGATCTGGCCAGCAACATTCCCCACCGCACACTAGGGGACTGAGTTCCATCAGAGGATGGCCCCACCCCCTACTCCGTGTGTCCTCGGGTCCTACAGGACGAGCAGGAGGACCCTGGGCCGGGACCAGAGTCTCGAGCTCTCATCCCCAGCAAGCTGCACCCCCACGCTTGCTCTCCGGAAGAACAGATGTGGCCACACCTTTGGGGACACAACCCAGCCCTCTGTAGGGTTCCATCTTTGGCTCATTGGCCAGGCTCCCTGAAGGAAGTGGAGCTGGGTATATGTGGGCACAGGGGCGGCCTGAGGGGGCTCCCCTCTGACACCCTTCCTGAAGACCCCATGCATCTGTCGGCTCTGTTCAGAGGTCACGCTGCATGTGACCGCTGGGCTAGGCAGTGCCCTCAGGGTGCGGCTGACCCAGGCTGAGCCGCCAGCTGGGCCTCGAGGTGGTGGACTGAATGCACCCACCATTGAGCGAGCCACTGCCAACGGGCAGTTCCCGGGGCACATCCTCTGTGAGCCGCCTGGCAGTGCCCATTCCGGCCCCAGCACGTGGGCTGGGAGCGTCCCCGCTGTCGCACGCTCAGACCTGGATGCTGAGCCCGACTGCTGCAGGAGGTGAGCGAGCCCGACTGCTGCAGGAGGTGAGCGAGCTCACTGCTCACCTGAAGTTGGAGATTCGCATCCGCCTAGAGGCTCGCCCAGAAAACGGCCTCGCTCTTAACTTCCGACCCACGTGCGGTGGGGACCCCGGGAGTCAGGCTCTGAGCTGGATGCCTGGGCCGGGCTGAACTGGGGCCGGGCGCAAGCCCCTCCCGCCCCCGGAGCGCTCCCGGCGGCCGCCCCGCCCACCTCTCTGCGCAGGACGCAGTGCACCATGACGATGACGAAGCCCTCCAGCGAGTCGAAGACGGCAAAGAGGATTTGGAAGAGCGCGGAGCGGCGGTCGGTGACGGCGAGCACGGCCGACATCCAGGTCAGCGCCAGCAGCGGCAGCACCACGCATGAGCTCCACAGCGAGGCCCTGGGGACGGTGGCCGCAGGGGCTCAGGGCGGGCCGCCACTGCCCCTGCCCCTGCCCTGCTCACTGCTGGCCCCAGTCTCAGCCCCCCATGTGTACCCAAGGGCGCGCCCTGCAGAGGGTCCGCTCTCCTGCCCTCTCCACCCTTGTCCCATGGGGACGCCTGGATCTTGCCCCCCTCCCTCTTCCAGAACCCCCATTCTCAGTCTTGCTGGTTCCTTTCCCAGGGAGGGGCCCTCTGCACCCCCACCAGCTCAAGGACTCCCAGTGGGGTGGTGAGCCCTGGGAGGGCCCCCTATTTCCTGGCTGTCCAGGAGGCACAGCTGGTCCCCATCAGACATCCCTCAGGCCCCCAAGCAGGGGTCCAGACCCAGCTGCAGTCTAAGGTGGCCTCGGGGTGCTGGCCGGGCAGCCAAGCACTGGCCCTGGAAGGAAAGAGGGAGATGGGAAAGCCCGGGAGAGGCAGCAGGTGGCAGACAGGCAGACAGACAGACAGATGGCAGACAGGAATCAGGGTGGCGATGCAGGGCAGACAGAAACGGGAAGCAGACAGGAACAGCAAGGATGGAGTTCCTCCTCTTGACGGCACCTGCCCTGTGCCCCCTGCCCAGTACCTCCTCCAAGAAGCCCTCCAGGAACACCCTGGGCTGGCTCGCTTCCTCCCCTCCCCCCCC